>JAGFNQ010006004.1:0-38490 GCA_024364735.1 Boesenbergia rotunda
AGAAATCACCATTCCTTATATTTGTGATGAATACAAATAGATTTTGACAACATGAATTGAGACAGGGAGTTGGTTGAGCCAATGCGCCAATCAGACTGAGATAAGCAAGGTAAATTGGTCGCTTTGTACTTGGCAGATCGTGTAAGCTATATACCAAGGACAAAATATGTCGAGTAGGCATAGTTTATCATTATAAAAATTAATTTGTTATAACATTCGTAGGAATTAAGTACTGAAATGATGGCTTCATCAATTCTCAGACTATTTGTTATATCAAATTTGATCAATTCATAGCATTGAGATCAAGATTGTCATCACCATGCCTTACCTGTTTAACCCAATTCACTCTGTTTCAGTCAATTTGTAGGCTTATTATATTTGTGATGAATACAAATAGATTTTGACAACATGATCGCATCATTGACTCCTATAAAACAGTCTCAATAAATTCACATAGTGATTCAACACTTTTAAAGGAATTCACATATCCAAAGAGGTGTCATTTCTCTAGTAGTGAATAAAAATTAACATACAAACCTTCCATTTCTTAGTTTATTTCAACTACTCTAATATATATATATATATATATTTTTTCATCTACTGTTGTAGGTCATATTCTTCACTGATCCAGTTGATGAATACTTGATGCAATATCTGATGGACTAGAAGACAAAAAGTTCCAAAATGTGTCTAAGGAACGCCTCAAACTTGGAAAAGACTCAAAACTCAAGGACCTCAAGGAATCCTTCAAGGAACTGACCAACTGGTGGAAGGATTCTCTCTCCAGCGAGAATGTCGATTCCGTCTATTAAAATCAGCAACCGGTTGGACAACACCCCTTGTGTGGTGGTCACCTCCAAATACGGATGGAGCGCAAACATGGAGAAGATCATGCAGTCTCAAACCCTCTCCGACTCGAGCAAACAAGCTTACATGCGTGGCAAGAGGGTGCTCGAAATCAAACAAGCTTACATTCGCGACCGAGTTGCTCAGGATTCAAAGGTACCACAGATCATTTGTACAGTGTCCGATACAGACTCCACGCTCATACCATTTGAAATTTGTACAGGATGAGGGCCTCAAGCATATGGCACGGCTAGTGTACCAAACTGCTCTCATGGAGAGCGGCTTCATACTCAATGATCCGAAGGATTTCGCCTCCAGCATATACAACAAATCGGTGCACAAGAGCTTGGATATCAGCCCCAATGCGACCGTAGAAGAGGAAGACGACGCGGAGGAACCCGAGGTCGAGGAGAAGGAATCAGATACCAAGTCTGATAATGTAGATGAGGAGCAGGTTATGAAGGATGAATTGTAGAGCGGTATTATTAGGACTGCTAGCTAGAGTTAATCCAATTTTAAGTGGTAACCACAAACATTGATTTAGAGTTTCTTTTTCCCGCTGTTTTATGGGGCAATGTCAATGTTTAAGTTCAAGCACTTGGACCTTTTGCATTTAATTCATCGTATGAAAATTACACATGAAATTGCTGCTACCAGCACTGCTCTGTCTCCCACCGCGGCCGCCTTGAAGAACAGGTGCCAGCAGCGGCAGGCATTGCCCGGTGATCGTACTCCGCTCTTTTGTGCGGGTCGGAGAGTATGGCGTAGGCTGCGCGGACCTGGATGAATTCATCCCCAGCACCAGCCACGTCTGGGTGGCATGTCAGCGCCAGCCGCCTGTATGCTGCTTTGATCTCCCCGGCCGTGGCGCCCGCCGGCACCTTGAGAACCTCGTAGAGTGTCGCCGCCGCACAGCGAATTTTCAGGTGGCGACGCAGGGGAACAGACGGTGGCAGCGGCGCCGGGAGGCAGTAGACAAAGAGAGAAGAGCGTGTCATACCGAATTAATTAATTCCTGGATTTAGATCGAGATGCAACGGTGACATATATACAGAGACACTGAAGCAAAAACCATGGGAAATCAGAAGTGGAATTAGATTTGGATTTGAACTTCCTGTGGATTAACTAATGAATCCAATGGATTTTATTGTTTCAGATAGCGACGGGAAGGAAGGGTGGTGGAGCACAAGGTGGAAATGTGGATAACATTGATCAGATGGCTCAATTTAAAACTTAAATATTTTTTTACTCAATTTCAATCCACCCAAATGACCTCTAGAACCCAAATTGATGTGATTCATATGAATTATTAAAAAAAAATATTATTCTATATATAATTACACACAATTTCAATTGAAAAAAGGGTAAAACCCATTAATGCTATTTTTAAATTATATTATGTGCTTCACATTTTATAATAAATGAATACTCACAATTTCCCGAGATATATAAATTATTTACACTTGATGACCACCAAATCGTTGGTGTTGGCTTTCAATTGCAATAATTAATCTTATAGCCAAACTCCCATCTTCTCCCAAGTAAAAGGTGCCATCTTTTAGCTTTCAAAATCCCTAATTTTGTTAGGCATTATTCTCTTTGAAATGTTTTGAAATTGTAGTATATCCAAGATTAACTTTTCTTTTCTTTTTGCAGATTTATAATCATGATAAGTGCACAAATTTGCAGGGCCTTGATGTGAGTATATCCAAGATTTTTTCTCACTAAATTCATTGAACCTCCAAACATGAAGCCTAATAATATTATTTTGTTATATAATTAGATGCTCCTTCATCCAAGTTCTACATGAAAATAGCCTAATAATTGCCTTCATGCACAATTATGGTTCTACAACTTAGCTTTTAGAGAGGAAAGTCTTGATGCAACAGTAACATTGTGTACAATAAACCAGGCTACCCTTTACAAATTAGATGTTTGCATGAAGACTCCTCTTCCGATTGTGGTCGGACTTTGATGGAATCATGTATGATGTTCCATTTGCGACTCGATCAGTCGAATCATGTATCGGCTTTATTTAACCAAATAGGTTTTCATTTTAGTGAGCTTTTTTTTTCTCCCTTAATGCCGTTAGTCCACTCTACAGATTAATTGTCTCTTGGCTACGTACCTCTATCCTGCCTACAAATGCTTCAAGTCTGTGAAACCGAACAAGCCAGAAACGGAGCAGCTGCGTTCCTGGTGCCAGTATTGGTCAGTAAACCTCGCTTTCATGCATCAAACACATCAAAATAAACTCCACTGTATTTGATCGATTGATCAATCAATCCACTTGATTTCTTATGCAGGATTTTAGTAGCATTCCTGACAGTTTTAGGAGCATTAACAGATGCATTCTTCTCATGGTGAGCAAGCAAGCAATATTAATGTTTGGACGCAGAAAATGTTTATAATTACACAGTTATAATAGTTACGATCCATAATTGGTACAATATAATATTAATCAGTGTTGCTAGTAAAAAGATAAGAACTAGTAAAAAGATAAGAATTTAAGGGATTAAGAGGCATTTACATTTACGTTTAACTGAACTTTCAGCTTCATTTCTGAAGGTTTCCATTTTACCATGAAGCAAAGCTGGTTGCCTTTCTCTATCTGTGGTATCCCCAAACAAAGGTATGGATTTTTTTCCACTTCAGGTCAACTCCACACTGAAACTTAGTTCCATAGTTTGTAAACGATCTGAACGATTATTATTCCAGGGAGCAACATTCATTTACAAGGCCTATGTCGGACCTTACCTCACCGAGCATGAATCGGAGATCGATCGAGCTTTGTTTGAGTCGAGAGCAAGGGCTGTAGATGCTGCATTGTCGGCTCGGAATATGGTTGCAAGCTACTTGCAGACTATGAGTTCTAACCGAAGTTAACAACAACAAACAAGTCTATATATAAAGTCCTAATGCATATCATGGATGTTTATATCTTTGTTGTTGTTAGAAAAATTGAATTGATTGCTAAAGATATAAAGAAAATTTAAATGAAAAATCTTTATTATTTGTTGTTGTTGTTGTTTATTATTTGATCGAGTATGAAAAAAAAAACTAACTTATATATTTTAAATTAGACTATATGGTCGAACAAAGAATGAGCCCTAAGTGCAAAATAGATGAGAACTCAATCTATTATAAATAGATGTAACTTCTATGAAATTCTTATATATTATGGATGATCTTATTAAAGGTTAATACCCTACTTCTAGTTTTAGATAGTTTGATCATCCATGATATTTGACCAGAAGACATATAAAATATCAGTCTATATATAATTTTATAATTTATATATAATATAAAATTATAGTATATAGGATAGTAACATATGATTATGTTTTATATATATATATATATATACTATAATTTTATATTATATATAAATTATAAAATTATATATAGACTGATATTTTATATGTCTTCTGGTCAAATATCATGGATGATCAAACTATCAATCAACGAACAATCTAGCATGAGTGCTCTTCGGAGATTGTCAATCAAGAGGATGTCGACTAATTAATCTAGTGCGAGTGTTATTCGGAGATCGTCATCAAGAGGATGACGACTAATCTAGTGTGAGTGTTTTTCAGAGATCATTGGTTAAGAGGATGATTAGGACCTGAAACATACTTTAAAAGAGGATTAGACTGACGTCGGGAGATCCTAGCAGGCCACTCCGATGCTCAAGTTAAAGTTTGCTTGAGGTATGAATCTAGTGTAATAGCGAAAGGAAGAAGATGTTGAAGAGTGTCAGATAGAGAGTTTTCCCAAAAGAAGAAGATCCCTTTGCATTTAACTCTAGGATTTATATAGTTGTTAGAAGAGCATCTCTATGTCAACACCAATAAGTGGACCAGATTCGACAATCATTAGCTGCCTCTTCACACACTATGTGCCACGTGTTTGTAAAAGAGTATATAGAAAATCAGATCTAATAATCACATAATAACTTCTCCATTACAAGGACATATGAGGAAATGACATCGATGTGGAGTCGCCTTGAAGCTAGATGAAGTCGTGAGGCATGGAGGAGACCAGGATCTAAGGCTAAGACATAGATTATGCCGAGGATGATACCTGAGACTGAGGACGAGACATAAAGGATATCAAGATTTGAGACTAAGGTATGGATGAGATTGACACAAGGATGTGTTGGATCGAGAACACCGATAGAGGGGGGGGGTGAATATCGGTATACGTTTTTCTTCGGAAAATTAAGAGCAAGTGCAGCGGAAATTAAAAATCACAACACACACAGACACAGTAGATTTTACTTGGTTCGGAGCCTGTGTCGACTCCTACTCCAAGGCCCACGGTCGTTGACCGTTTTCGTTGGGCAATACTATATAGGCGCAATAAAAGTTTACAAATATTGATTTGCAAAATACAGTATCGTAAACTTAACAAAAAGGAAGCTCTTCTTTTTACCGACGTCCGATGAGGGTTGACTTTTTCGGAGCAGCGGGACGTCGTCGGCTCGAGTTGGGAGGTTTCCGGAGCAAGGCGTGAGAGCGAAAGAGCGTAGAAGCGTTGTGTCGAAGTGATTGATGAAGCTTGGGGTCGAGGGGTGCTATTTATAGCACCTAGGGCGCCCTGGACGTCGGGGGCGCCCTGCCACGTGTCAGCCGATCCACACTTCGCTCGGTCAAGCTTTATCCCACCCGAATAGGGATGAGGTTTGACCTCTGGGGCGCCCTGGTCGCTGAGGGCGCCTTGGTTGACGCGGTCTTCTCGGCTGGATAGAGTTGATCGGCCTCGCTGGCATAGGCGCGGAGCGCCTTGGCTCCTAAGGGCGCCCTGGGCGCTGAGGGCGCCCTGGATGCAGAGGGCGCCTTCGGCCAGTGCTTAGCCGAACTCATTTTTGCTTTACCTGTTTCTTGTTCACCTTAGAGGCGCCCTAGACACTCAGGGCGCCCTACTCAGCTACTGCCTCACTCCTTTGAGGCTCTCTGAGCTGCAGACACACGTTCCTTTGGTCCTGCATCCAGGGTTAGTCCGAAAACAAAATAAATCATTAATTTGTTAGTTTATACAGCCTTAGCTGTCTTGGTTCTGACTTTGGTCTCCAAAATGGAGCCCTAGGTCGAACCGACGCCTACTGTTCCCTCGACGGGGAATGCGTCCTCACCTACTCCTCTCGGGAGATTTTACCTGATGCCAACCGTTCCTCTGGTTGGACTTTTGCCTGACGGTCCTTTGTCAGGTCTTGTCAACTGGCAGTCCTTCGCCAGTTGCCTAGCAGTCCTTCGCTAGGGCTTCAGTCCCAGGCTGTCCTTCGCTTGGTGCCTAGCAGTCCTTCGCTAGGTCTTTGATGCTGGCAGTCCTTCGCCAGTTGCCTAGCAGTCCTTCGCTAGGGCTTGGATACTGGCTGTCCTTCGCCAGTTGCCTAGCAGTCCTTCGTTAGGTCTTTTCTACTGGCAGTCCTTCGCCAGTTGCCTAGCTGTCCTTTGCTAGGGCTTTTCCTGCACACTTGATTAACTTGTTAGAAAACAAGAAAGACTTAACTTTTGACCTATGTTGCCATTATCAAAACACAGGTTTGACTTAGGTGCATTCTGCACCAACAATCTCCCCCTTTTTGATTTATGACAACCCTAGTTCAAAAAGTTAAGTTTAAGCAAAACATGGAAAAAGTTTTGTTCCCTCCCCCTGGAAGGAATCTCCCCCTAGATTTTTTAAAAATTCGCGGGGTTTTAAAAAAAACTTATTTGTACTTGAAAACCTTTTTTTTTTTGAAAATGTTAGCTTAAGTAACAATTTCAGTTTTAATACAATTTTGAAAAACTTAAGCTTTAGAGTAAAGAAAATTTTGACAAGCTTAAGTAAGCACCTTTTGAAAAGCTAGAGTGCTTTAGAAAAATTTTTGAAAGCTTGAGTAACAATCTTGCAGCTAGAGTACTTAGCAATATTTCAAAAGCTTTTTAAGAAAATTTGAAACTAGAGTACTTTAGGCAAAATTTTGAAAACTTTAAGAAATTTTGAAGCTAGAGTACTTAGGCAAAATTTTGAAAACTTTAACAAATTTTTCAGAAAGATTTTGAATAAGTAAAAATTTTGAAAGACTTTTTGAATAAAGGATAGAGTAAAGAAAATTAAATTTTGAAATTTTGAAACCCTTTTTTTTTCTCTCTCCTTTCCTATCTCTCCCCCTTTGCCATATATCAAAACAAATAAAAATAGCATGGATAAAGGAAATAAATAAGAGTTTGCTGTATTGAACCAAATCATAATTGGACTTGACTAAATCAACCAATTTTCTCTGTAGGGACCTGTCTAACCCAATTAGCTACTTACTAACTGTTATAAACAATAGTTTTTGCTAGGGTTAGTCAAGTTAAGTGTTTCTGTTCAAGTTAGATTTTCTAAACTTGACACTTAACTTGATTGCTGTATAAGTTGTATTTAGTGCCCCAATTACTGCAGATGCACTGACTTAAAGCATCTTGAATTAAGGCAAAGGCCTAAGCATCTCAACCCTTTCTAGGTTATCAATCAAAAAGTATCCTAAGGTGCTTGTGAGATGCTGGCTTCTAAGTCTATAGGTGCATGCAGTTCTAGGGTTAGGGCCTAGGCTAAGTCCATTTTCGAAAAACCCTAGTTTTTGAAGGGGTAGTTTTTAAAACATAAAACTAAGTCGAAAATGAAAACTTATTTTAAAATTAAGTGAAACAGTTTTTAAAAAAAATTTAAAAACAATTTTAAATCAAGCCAAAAAAAATAATCTATTCTACAAGGCACAATCCTAATTGCCTTCTTAGTGAGCTGAACTCAGACTCAGGTAAGGGCTTTGTGAATATATCAGCTAGGTTGGATTTAGAGTCAATATATTTAAGTACTATATCACCCCTGGTTACATGGTCTCTTACAAAATGATGTTTGACTTCTATATGTTTGGTTCTGGAGTGTTGAATTGGGTTCTTGGTTAAATTAATTGAACTTATATTGTCAATAAACACTTGAGTTTGGGTGTAGTTGAGCTGGAAGTCCTTAAGTGTGTACATCATCCATAAAAGTTGAGCAACACACTCTCCTAATGCCACATACTCAACTTCAGTTGTGGATAGAGCCACACAGTGTTGTTTTCTGCTGCACCAACTGACTAGACTCTGACCTAACAGTTGGCAGCTTCCACTTGTGCTCTTTCTATCTAATTTACAGCCAGCATAGTCAGAATCTGAGTATCCGGTTAAGGCAAAAGTTGAGGTCCTAGGATACCAAATCCCTACATTTAGGGTGCCCTTTACATATCTCAGTATTCTTTTTAGGGCTGCTAAGTGCGTTTCCTTAGCACAGGTTTGGTATCTAGCACACATCCCTACAGCAAACAGAATATCAGGTCTACTGGCTGTAAGGTACAGTAGGCTACCTATCATACTCCTATAGAGTTTAAGATCTACTGGTTTACCATCAGGGTCACTATCTATTTTTACATTAGTGGCCATGGGGGTACTTATACTTTTAGAGTTATCCATTTTAAATTTCTTTATTAACTCTTTAGCATATTTGAATTGATGAACGTAGTTACCATCCCTAGTTTGTTTAATTTGTAAGCCTAGGAAAAAGGTAAGCTCACCAACTAAGCTCATTTCAAATTCATCTTCCATTATCTTGACAAATTCTTTTAGAAAGTTGGTGTTGGTGGATCCAAAGATTATGTCATCTACGTAAATTTGGGCAATAAATATATCTTTTCCTAGGGTTTTAATAAATAATGTTGAGTCAATTTGGCCTTGTTTAAATTCTTTAGAAGTTAAATAGGTTGATAATCGTTCATACCAGGCCCTAGGTGCTTGTTTTAACCCATATAGTGCTTTAGTTAGTTTGTAAACGTAGTTAGGTTTGTCTAGGTCCTCAAACCCTGGGGGTTGTCCTACATAAACTTCTTCTTTTATAAATCCATTTAAAAAGGCTGACTTTACATCCATTTGATATAATTTGAATCCTTTATGGGATGCAAAGGCCAATAACATTCTAATGGACTCAAGTCTAGCTACTGGGGCATATGTTTCATCATAGTCTAGTCCCTCTATTTGGCTGAATCCCTTAGCTACTAAGCGGGCTTTATTTCTGACTATTTCTCCTTGATCATTTAGCTTGTTCCTAAAGACCCACTTAGTATCTATAATGGATTTACCTTCAGGTTTAGGTACTAATTCCCAGACTTGGTTTCTCTCGAATTGAGCTAGTTCTTCTTGCATCGCTATGATCCAATCAGGATCAGGTAGGGCTTCTTCTATAGTTTTGGGTTCAATTTTTGATATCATAGCTATTTGACTAAGGTTCCTATAGGAAGACCTAGTCCTGACTCCTAGAGTTGGATCACCCACAATTTGATCGGTTGGGTGACTAAGTCTGGGTTTCTTGGTTCTCCTAGAGCTTGGTTCAGCCTCAGGTCCGGCTGGATGGTTTGTTTCGACTCTTTGGGCTAGTTGATTTGTTGGTTCAATATTTGTTTCAGTTGACTCATTAATTGGTTCAATGGTTAACTCGTTTAAGGGTTCAATTAAGGGTTCAATTAAGGGTTCATTATTTTCTTGGTCAGAGTGTGATGAAGTTAAATCTGGATTATTAGATGTTGAATTGATTTCTTCATCAAAAATTAAGTTTGTAGTTTCTTCAATTTTCTTAGTTTGTTTGTTATAAACTCTATAGGCTCTACTTGTGGTTGAGTATCCTAGGAAGATACCAGGGTTTGACTTAGATTGAAATTTTCCTAAATAGTCTTTGGTGTTTAGGATATGGACTTTACATCCAAAGACCCTTAGGTAATGTAAATTTGGTAGTCTATGGTAGTACAATTCATAGGGGGTTTTGTTGTCGCTTGTTAATTAAAACCCTATTTTGGATATAACAGGCTGTACTAATTGCTTCTGCCCAAAATTGGTTTACTAGATTAAATTCGTTGAGCATAGCCCTAGCGGCTTCTTGTAAGGTTCTATTCCTTCGCTCAACTATCCCATTTTGTTGGGGGGTTCTAGGACATGAAAATTCATGTAAATACCCATTTATTTTACAGAATTCTTCGAATCGTTGATTCTCAAATTCTCCCCCGTGATCACTCCTAAGTCTTTTTATTTTAGTGTCGTTTTGATTTTCAATTAGTTTATAGAATTCAACAAATAGGTTTAGGGTTTCATCTTTGGTTTTTAGGAACCTAACCCAGGTAAACCTAGAGTGATCATCAACTATTACTAAGCAGTATCGGTTCCCGCTTAGTGACTTGGCTCCATGTGAATCAAATAGGTCAAGGTGCAGGAGCTCAAGTGTAGTTTGAGTTAAGTCAGATTGAATAAGTTTGTGATTGGATTTGGTTTGTTTGCCTTGATTACATGATTCACATATTAGGTTTTCATTATTTTTGATTTTGGGGATACCTTTGATTAAGCCAAGTTGGGTAATTTTTGATATAGTTCTTACATTGGTATGACCTAATCTCCTATGCCAGAGGTTTGTTTGTTCTAATTGTGTTAACATACATTTGAGTATAAGGGGAAGATTTATAGTGTATACATTGTTTTTCCTAGTGCCCTTAAGTATGATTTCTGAGTCTTGTTCATTTCTAATTAGGCAGTTAGAATTGTTGAAAGTAACTATATGACCAGAATCACATAACTGACTTATGCTAAGCAAGTTAAAATTAAAGTTTTCAACCAATAGAACTTTCTTAATAATGAAATCAGATTTAAGCTCAATATTACCTGACCCAATTACCTTGAGTGTAGCATTATTGCCAAATGCCACTGAGCCTAGGTTTTTGAGTTTGAGCTTGGTGAACTTCAATTTATCTCCAGTCATGTGTCTGGAGCAACCGCTATCCAACATCCATTGGTCCAAATCTTTATGTTCCTACGCATAAAGAATTTTCTTGATTTGGATCCAATTAGAATCAGGAATAGCTTAAATTGAGTTTCACTGCCTAGTCTGTCTCACCCAAATCTAGGGTTTTCAATCACGTTAACCTTATGGTTTTCGTGAGACAGGTTTTGATGATTAAAAGTTGTTTTGAAAAGATTGATTAATTTTGAAAACAATTAAATTTTAAAAACTCAATTAATTTTGAAACCAATTAATTTTGACAGAAGTTTAAATCTACAAATAACTGAAATTTTGTGTTAGATTCGAATTTGACAAAAATTAATTTGAATTTGAATTTCAAAAATTGGCTTCCAGGTCTTGGCGAGGCACTAGGCCTTCTTTGGCCGAAGCCTTATGGGATCATCCACCCTTTCCTTGACAAAGCCTTTTAATGAAGTTTCATTTTCAAAATTATTTTTTGAAAAATTTCTGGTCTAACTAGTTTGGGTCTTGGATCGGTAGCTTCGGCTAGTTCCGCCAGTCTAAATAGACCAAGTGAACTTGATCTTATTAGAATTGGTTTCCCCAACGTACTATCATCTCACCTCCACCCAATACTATGTTGTCAAGTTTCAGTTAAGTTTGTTCAGTCCTTAACTAACCATTCCTAAATCTAAGCATGGTAAATTGCAGGAATTTAAAATAAACAATCAAACAAGCAATTTAAATCAATAATAATCAATTCATCTAATAATGAAAATAGTTTTCAGTTTGGCTCCCCCTGGACTAAAGCCACGGTGATGGTTAGGCAAGATGTGAATCTTGTCCTTGGGGATCCAATACTGATTTGATCCAGTCGGTTTGTTCAGGCATAGTTTAGGTACCCATGCCTGAATTTTGCCTCTGGACTGATTCAGTACAGCAAGGTATGATCTTTGCCGAGATTTGGTTCTATAGCCCAATCCGGATCGATTTAGAACTGATTTCTGTTTTCCAAGGATCATGTCAAGACCCTTGGAACCAGATGTAAATCGTTCTAATGCTGATCTAAGATCCTTAACCTGAGTTTTCAGGAAGGAGTTTTCCTTTTCAAGTTTTTCAACTTGAGTAGGAGTTCCTTCCTGAACCTTCTCGGTTGAGGGTTTAGAGTCAGCTCCCTCTTTCAGGAGTTTTACTTCCTGTCGGAGGGATTCGACTCGGAGTTTGGCTTTTGCCAAATCTCGAGAAAGAAACGAAATTAATTCAATTAATTGACATCTATTAAAACCAGTTACCTTAATTTCTCCGTCTTCTGTGAAGGTCAGCTCGCCGTCTTCTTGTTCTGTTTCTGATTCGGTTTTGACTTTATCTGAGGCGGTTAGAGCTAGAAGATTGGACTGGGGTGCCTCTTCTTCTTCTTCTGAGGACGATTCATCCCATGTTGCTTGGAGCGCCTTCTTCCGTCTTGTTTTCTTGGACTCCTTTAGATTTGGACATTCTGACTTGTAGTGGCCCTTTTTCTTGCATTCATAGCAGGTCACATTGGGCTTGTTCGCGGGTTCAGTTGATTCGTCCTCTCTTCGGCCGGTTTTCCGTTTGTTGGTTCGGTTCTTCAGCTCTTTGTAGTAGCTTCGAGCGAGCCGGACCAGCTTAGTTTGATCTCCATCTTCTTCTGAGTATGAGTCAAAGTTAGACTCAGTTTCGGGTTCAGGCTTCTTCTTCGTAGTCCTTCCTGTTTTACCTGCAACGAAAGCAATACTTTTCTCGACCATATTGGTGTTAGTTTGTTCGTGCAGTTCTAGTTCGGAAAATAATTCGTCTAATTTTATTTTAGAAAGATCTCTAGAGACCTTGTACGCATCTACCATAGATGCCCACAAGGTACTTCTAGGGAAAGCGTTTAGGGCATACCTTATTAGGTCACGATTTTCGACCTTGTGACCTATTGTGTGAAGACCATTCATTACCTCTTGGATCCGTGCGTGGAGTTGGGCTGCTGTTTCGTTGTCAGCCATCTTGATGGTGTAGAGTTTGTTTAGTAGTAGATCCCTCTTGCTAATCCGAGTATCTGAAGTCCCTTCGTGCAGCTCGATCAGTTTTGTCCATAGCTCCTTTGCACTGTTAAAGGGGCCCACGCGGTTCAGCTCTTCCTTTGTCAGCCCGCATTGTAGGGTTTGTGTTGCTTTTGCGTCGGCTTCTATCTTGCGTTTTAGGGAATTGTCCCATTCGGACTAGCTTTGTGGTTTTCCTTCGGCGTCTTTGGGGATCTCCAGACCGGACTGGATGATGATCCACATATCCACCTGAGTTTTCAGGTGGACCTCCATGCGACTTTTCCAGTAGGAAAAGTCTTCTCCACTGAAGAGTGGAGGTCTGGCGGTGCTAAATCCCTCTTGCATGGCCATCTGAAACAGAAAAACTAACAAAGAAAACGAATTTTCCAAGACTAGGTCTTGGATTCGTAGTGCTGGAAAAATTAAATAACGAGGGGTGTTGCACCAACCTCGCAAAAAAAATGGAATGAAATACTCTTACGAAAAATTCGAAATAAAAAATAAGAATCCGAAAAAAAATAATTTCAAACTGGTGGTTGCACCAGGTTTGAACTTCCCCGCTCTAATACCACTTGTTGGATCGAGAACACCGATAGAGGGGGGGTGAATATCGGTATACGTTTTTCTTCGGAAAATTAAGAGCAAGTGCAGCGGAAATTAAAAATCACAACACACACAGACACAGTAGATTTTACTTGGTTCGGAGCCTGTGTCGACTCCTACTCCAAGGCCCACGGTCGTTGACCGTTTTCGTTGGGCAATACTATATAGGCGCAATAAAAGTTTACAAATATTGATTTGCAAAATACAGTATCGTAAACTTAACAAAAAGGAAGCTCTTCTTTTTACCGACGTCCGATGAGGGTTGACTTTTTCGGAGCAGCGGGACGTCGTCGGCTCGAGTTGGGAGGTTTCCGGAGCAAGGCGTGAGAGCGAAAGAGCGTAGAAGCGTTGTGTCGAAGTGATTGATGAAGCTTGGGGTCGAGGGGTGCTATTTATAGCACCTAGGGCGCCCTGGACGTCGAGGGCGCCCTGCCACGTGTCAGCCAATCCACACTTCGCTCGGTCAAGCTTTATCCCACCCGAATAGGGATGAGGTTTGACCTCTGGGGCGTCTTGGTCGCTGAGGGCGCCTTGGTTGACGCGGTCTTCTCGGCTGGATAGAGTTGATCGGCCTCGCTGGCATAGGCGCGGAGCGCCTTGGCTCCTGAGGGCGCCCTGGGCGCTAAGGGCGCCCTGGATGCAGAGGGCGCCTTCGGCCAGTGCTTAGCCGAACTCATTTTTGCTTTACCTGTTTCTTGTTCACCTTGGAGGCGCCCTAGACACTCAGGGCGCCCTACTCAGCTGCTGCCTCACTCCTTTGAGGCTCTCTGAGCTGCAGACACACGTTCCATTGGTCCTGCATCCAGGGTTAGTCCGAAAACAAAATAAAGCATTAATTTGTTAGTTTATACAGCCTTAGCTGTCTTGGTTCTGACTTTGGTCTCCAAAATGGAGCCCTAGGTCGAACCGACGCCTACTGTTCCCTCGACGGGGAACGCGTCCTCACCTACTCCTCTCGAGAGATTTTACCTGATGCCAACCGTTCCTCTGGTTGGACTTTTGCCTGACGGTCCTTTGTCAGGTCTTGTCAACTGGCAGTCCTTCGCCAGTTGCCTAGCAGTCCTTCGCTAGGGCTTCAGTCCCAGGCTGTCCTTCGCTTGGTGCCTAGCAGTCCTTCGCTAGGTCTTTGCTGCTGGCAGTCCTTCGCCAGTTGCCTAGCAGTCCTTCGCTAGGGCTTGGATACTGGTTGTCCTTCGCCAGTTGCCTAGCAGTCCTTCGCTAGGTCTTTTCTACTGGCAGTCCTTCGCCAGTTGCCTAGCTGTCCTTTGCTAGGGCTTTTCCTGCACACTTGATTAACTTGTTAGAAAACAAGAAAGACTTAACTTTTGACCTATGTTGTCATTATCAAAACACAGGTTTGACTTAGGTGCATTCTGCACCAACAGGATGATGCCAGGGAAGATATCTGAATCTGAGTATGACGTAGTGGAGATGTTAGCAGTTGAGGTCGAGGACATGGAGGATGCCAGGGGAGATGCCTGGATCTGAGGTTGAAGTAGGAGAGATGTCGACAGCTGAGGTCAAGATATAGAGGATGCCAGGGGAGTTGTCTAGATTTGAGGCTAAGATAGGGGAAATGTCGACAGTCAAGGTTGAGACATGGAGGATAACGGGAGATACGTCTGGATCTGAGACTAAGTCCGGTGAGATGTTGGCAGTTGAGGCCGAGACAGGAGAGAGATCTCGGTCGAGATATAATAACTGACCAATACGATCAAATCCGAGTTTCAACTAGACCAGGGCAGATTTATATGGGACCCAGGCCTGCCCTCCCAATTTTTAATAATATTATTTTTATATAATAATTTTTTTTATATAGAAATTTTTTATTTTCTTAGTATATATATTATTTGACCCTCTACAAAATAAATATTTAGAATTAGTCTAATAGTAAATTCTATTTTTTTAATATATAACTAGAGTTTAAATATCTTAAAGTACTAAATTATTATTATTCTTTTGAATTTCAATTAAATTTTAATTAGTGATCCGACCGAGTGATTTTAGAAGAGGATTAGAGGCCCGGTCGGGTTTGATAGAGCATGCTCTAGGCCGGAGATGATTAAGTCGGGTTGTCATCGACCGTATGGATTAGGCCTAAGGCATAGCTGGAAAAGTGGAGGTCGAAACAGATACAACCCCGGCTCAACTTCAGGCTGTCGGTCACCCTAGGTCGGCCACTCGGGGTCAGGCACCCGAGGTCGGTCACTCGGGGTCAGACACCCGAGGTCGATCACCTGAGGTCGGTCACTCGGGGTCAGACACCCAAGGTCGGTCACTCGGGGTCAGACACTCGAGGTCGGTCACTCGGGGTCATGTTGGGACCGGGTGCATGTTGACATGGATGCGGGTTCGTAATTTTAAAATTAATTACGTGCAGCGGAAGGTTTAGCATAAATAATTTCTTAAATTATTTAACCACACATCTAAGCATGCAATTTTATCTTGTGTAGACATGATCATATATTTAAAATTTTGTAGAAACGTAAACTAATTTACATATTACCTCACGTAACTCGAAGGAAGGGACGAGATCCAACCGTAAGCGTCCCTTGGAAGCTCTGCCTCTATTCGCGTCCACGCCAAGTATCTTCGGGATGACTTCGCAAAGCCACGAGTTTCGTGTTCTCGAGAACTACTAGATTCTCCGAGAACGCGACAAGAAAAACCAAGAGAGAAGTCGGAAGACTAACCACAAAAGGATGGCCGGCAGGGAAAGGGCAGGGGCGGCCGGCTTGGTGCTCCTTCTTGGGGATGGTTGGCGCACGACAAGAAGGGGAGAAGAGAAGGAGAGAAAGAGAGGGAGAGAGCCTATGCCTTGATCGCTTCAATTATTTTCCAAGTCTTGCCTTGGGTCCTTTATATAGTAGCCTCTCAAGCCTCTCAAATATGGAATAACTTATTCCATCATGCCAAGTTTGATTTTATATCATGGTTAAAATCATATTTTAATTCATGATAAAAATCAATCAAGTCTCTTTTCTTCTATGGCATAAATTTCCTTATCATGGTAAATCAATCCATGATTGATTTTATAAAATAAACCAATCTATGGTTCATTTTAATTTCCATGAAGAAATAAACCAAACCTTGGTTTATTATAAAACAAACCACACTTGGTTTATTTTATAAATTGATCCAAAAATTGGTTCTCTCCCTTTGTTGTGGCCGGCCAAGCAAAGAGGATGGAGGCCCTCTTTAGCCGGCCCATCCAAGCCACGCCCCAATGAATTAAACTTATTTAATTCATCTATTAAGACTTCAAAAGACTTAGCCATTTTACGCTTCCGATGCGTCTCTGAAAAATTCAGATTCGACTTATCGTTTGGCTCAACCAAACCTAATCTCTCTTGATTGGAAAATCCAATTTTCAACTCGTTTTAAATCCCTCGGATTACTCGTAGTGCATGTGACTAAATAGGCTTTCGATTTATGTTGGCCGTCTATAATTAATCAATTATAGAATGATCATGAGTGGCACCTAGTAGTACATCATGATTCCCAATTAATCGAAAGATCAACGGTTGACCTCAGAAACAATTCTGAAACCCTTCAGCAGCTATAATGAATCGTGCCTCATTCCCTTCACCATCTTATACCCACTTGGTTCAGGACATGGTCTATGTGTGTCAGTCCCCACTAGGTTGACTACGTCACACCTAGCCCAAGTAACGTTTTCTCATCCTACGGATTCTAATTACTCTCATGTATTTAAGAGATTCATACTCTGAACATGTTATGCTCTGGCCAGAGGCTTCGAGTAACAATCCAACGATAGGCCTCGGGTATACATCTCCTCGCAAGGAGTGGTGAATCCTTTGTAGGGTGTTCAAACATCTTCGGGCAATTCGGCTTATACCCAATCATCATGGGTTCACACCTCCTTGGAGATGCTTGCATAAGATGTCAAAGTATAAGTCTCCATAACCAAGATGACTTGAACACCGCAAGTCAAAGGAACATCGCACTTAAGCTGCAGTAAGAACTTCACTGACATATCTATATGTAGACTACTATATGAAGTTTTAAGCCAGTCACTCCAATGAACTAGTTCCCTTAACTAGCATTCATGTTTATCTCCGGACATCTCAATGTCACCAGCCAGTGAGAATCAGCTAATTAGAGAATAACTCATGCTAGTCTCAACAGAATTGATAGTGTCCGTATTTATCAATTCATCGACTAGGGGCAATTTCAATACTTCACAATTGCACATGTAGAGATAATCACTAGTTGTGAATTCATCACAAATTCTCTCATGCTGTGAATTGTATTGCGGACATTCAGTAAATGAGTTTAAGATCTCAATCAAATACACAAACATGTATACTCAAATAGTGAATATTCATTTATTAAAATAAATGATTACAATCATAAGGCGATTGTCTTAGGACACTTCACTCATATCACTAACAAACTCCCACTTGGCCTAATGTCAATCGCTACGGTACCTAATACCACAGGCTCTAACATGACCCTCAAACATGCTTTGAGGCAAGGCCTTAGTTAAAGGATCCGCTAAATTCCTTTCGGTGGGAATTTTCTCAATTTGTATATCATTCCTACTTATAATCTCTCTGATCAGATGATAACGGCGAAGCACATGTTTGGATCGCTGATGAGACCTTGGTTCCTTCGCTTGTGCAATAGCTCTATTGTTGTCGCAGTAAACCGGTATTGCTTCATCAATGGTTGGAACTACACCAAGTTCTGAGACAAACTTCTTGATCCAGACTGCTTCCTTTGCTGCTTCCGAAGCTGCAATATATTCCGCTTCCGTGGTAGAATCCTCTATGGTGTCTTGCTTGGAACTCTTCCAACTTATTGCGCCTCCATTCAAAATAAATACGTATCCGAACTGAGATTTGGAGTCATCCTTATCTGTCTGGAAACTGGCATCTGTATACCCACGTATTACCATATCTCCTTCTCCATATATTAGGAACACATCCTTAGTTCTTCTTAAGTACTTGAGGATTGTCTTGACAGCCGTCCAATGATCCATTCCTGGATCAGACTGGTATCTGCTTGTGACGCTCAGAGCATACGATACATCGGGCCTAGTACATAACATAGCATACATGATAGATCCTATCGCGGATGCATAAGGAATCTTATTCATGCAAATCCTCTCGTTTTCTGTGCGCGGACACATAGACTTCGAAAGGTTGATCCCATGCCTGATGGGAAGGTAACCTTTCTTGGATTCCGACATGCTAAACCTTTCTAGCACTCGGTCTATATATGTAGACTGCGAAAGACCAAGCAATCGTTTTGATCTATCTCTATAGATTCTAATCCCAAGGATATAGGTTGCTTCTCCCAGGTCTTTCATGGAGAAAGTTTTGGACAACCAAATTTTAACTGACTGTAAGACTGATATATCGTTTCCTATAAGTAATATGTCATCGACATATAACACTAGGAATACGACTGCACTCCCAATAACCTTCTTGTATACACAAGGTTCGTCAGGATTTTGTGAGCAATCAAACTCTTTGATTATCTCATCAAAACGGATGTTCCAGCTCCTGGATGCTTGCTTTAGTCCATATATGGATCATCGAAGCTTGCATACTTTGGTTTTATTAACCGATGTGAAACCTTCAGGTTGTATCATGTATACATCCTCAAGCAGGTTTCAATTAAGGAAAGTTATTTTCACATCCATTTGTCATATCTCATAATCATAATGAGCTGCTATGGCCAGGAGCATCCGAATGGATTTAAGCATAGCTACTGGCAAATAGGTTTCGTCATAATCAATTCCTTATTTTTGACGATATCCTTTTGCCACTAATCTAGCCTTAAAGGTAATAACATTACCTTCCATGTCGATTTTCTTCTTGAAACCCCACTTGCACCCTATGGGCTTAATCCCTTCCGGTGGGTTAACCAAGTCCCATACTTGATTTTTGTACATAGAATCCATTTCCGACTTCATGGCTTCAAGCCATTTATCCCTTTATGAATTTTTTAGAACATCTTCATAACTGATAGGTTCGTCATCGTTAATGAGTAACACGTCATTCGATTCACTTATGAGAAATCTGTATCTCTCTGGAATATTACTTGTCCTATCAGACCTACAAAGAAGTGGTGTTGTTTTAGGTTCAACTGATAGCTCATCATTATGAGTTATTGGTTGTGGGTCAAGCCTAGGTGTCTCTGTAATGTCTATTGGAGTTTCTTGAACTTCTTCAAGTTCAATGCTACTCCCACTGTTTTCTTGTAAAAGAAATTCTTTTTCTAGAAATATAGCATGCCTTGAAACAAACACCTTTTGTTCCAAGGGATGATAGAATTGGTAACCTTTCGTTTCCTTAGGGTATCTAATAAATAGACATTTATCAGACTTAGCATCCAATTTGTCTGATACAGTCCGCTTTACATAAGCAGGACAACCCCATATCTTTAGGTGAGATAAATGAGGTTTCTTACTATTCTACGTCTCATATGGAGTAGTAGAGACTACCTTGGTCGGGACTCTGTTTAGTAAGTAAACAGCTGTCTTAAGCGCATAGCCCCAAAAGGATTTTGGAAGAGTTGCATGATTCATCATAGATCTAACCATGTCCATCAAGGTTCGGTTACGCCTCTCAGATACACCATTATGCTATGGTGTATATGACGGAGTCCATTGAGACAATATCCCATTGTCCCTAAGATAATCTTGAAACTCTTGACTTAAGTATTCACCACCCCGATCGGATCGAAGTTGTTGGTGCAAGTTGCATCAATGATATTCTCCTTTAAATGTTTTAATGTTTGACAATACACTTAAGTCAGTGATACAATAAACAGACAAAGGGGAGCAAAGGAGAAGTAACCTAAGTTGAAGAAAAGTCCTAGTTAATCTAGGCATCGGAACCCTAAGACCTGGCGACGGGCTGCTGGGCACCTAGCGAAGGGCTGCTAGGCATCGAAACCCTAAGACCTAGCGAAGGGCTGCTAGGCACCTAGCGAAGGGCTGCTAGGCATAGAAGATCTAGCGAAGGGCTGCTAGGCACCTAGCGAAGGTCTGCTAGGCATAGAAGACCTAGCGAAGGGCTGCTAGGCACCTGGCGAAGGACTGCTAGGGAATGAAGTCTTGGTCCATGGGACTGAGCAACTTAGCTGAGTGATGACTAAGGACAGGAGTAGAGACGGGTCAGGGTTTTGGGCGTCTCAAGGTCCGGAAGTATCGAAAACTAAGCAAAAGTCCACCCGAAGGACTGGGTGGCAACCGTCTCCTGAAAGGAGTAGGTGAAAGACGAGTTCTCGGGGATGGGAACTTGTGCCGGTTCGACCTAGGGTTTCGTAGAGATCTGAAGTCCGAACCAAGTCCTTAAGGTTAATATTATATGTATATGTGCTTTGTGGTTGTGTATCTTGCAGGTACCAAGATTGGAGGACAAAGCAGGCGCTGGAGGCCTTGAAGCAGGGCGCCCCCAGCAGTGGGGGCGCCCCCATCATCCAGGGCGCCCCCAATGATGGGGGCACCCAAGACAAAGGCTAAAAAGTACAGTAAAGTGTTGAAAGCAGAATAGGTGTCAAGTGGGGCGCCCGGAGCGTCCGGGGCGCCCGGGTTCAAACCTATTTTTGCTGTTTCGAGCCCGAAACACAGATAAGCCTTCATGAGGGTACCTGGGAGGTCCGGGGTGCCCTGGTCAAATGTTTTATCAGCTGCAGCGAGGTTGACGTGGGGATAAGGTTTGACCGAGTTTATCGGGGCACCCCCAGCGTCCAGGGCGCCCGCAGGAGTGCTATAAAAGGGGTTTCGACCCCTCTGCTTCAACAACAACTGCTAAGTACCATTCTGATCACTCTGATCGACGACAAACGCTCTAAAGAGGAGGCTCTATGACCGGGAGGCTCCAGGAGGAAGTGCGTGGCACTTCGGAGGTCCAGATCGGCCAAGCTTCAACTTTGTTTTGTTCGGTTTGCGTCTATTATTTCATACTTACTTTTCCGTATTGTACTTGTAATTATACACTGTAAGACGGGTTTTCTCCGCCTCCAGAAATTTCGGAAAGGAGACCTATAGTGGACTCACACCGAGTACATAGGACTTGGATGTACTGACCCTGGGGGTTGGGAACCAAGTAAATAAATCTCGTTGTGTCACTGTGTATTGCTTTTATTTTGTTTATTTACTTTTACACTGTGCTACTAACGTTCTAAGTTCAGAACAATTCGAGTTTTTCCACCAAGGTTCCGCGAGAGTTTTTCATGGTCGATATTCACCCCCCCTCTATCGACGACACCGGTCCTACAGAAGTATCTTAATACTTTTACCAAGCTGTTTCTCTACTTCACTTCTGAACCTTTTGAATTTCTCAAAATCTTCAGATTTGTGTTTCATTAAGAACACATACTCAAATCGTGAGTGATCATCGATAAAGGTAATGAAGTAGCTATAACCTCCTTGTGTAAGAGTTGACATTGGTCCACATACATCAGTATGTATTAGACCAAGCAATTCTCCACTGGTTTACCTTTTCCGAAAAAGGGTAATTTGGTCATCTTGCCTTTTAAGCATGATTCGCATGTATCAAATGAACCGGGTTCAAATGATTCCAGAATTCCACATCGGTGTAATTTGGTCATGCGTTTCTTACTTACATGGCCAAGACGACAATGCCACTTATAAGAGTCTATTTGATTATCTATTCCAGCACGTTTGTTGCTAACTTTGATATTGAAAACGTCACCGGATAAATCTAACGTGTAGATATCATTGCATAAAGTTCCGGTCCCATAAAGAACATCATTTAAAGTTATGTAACAACAATTGTTACTAAAATTTAAATGATAACCCTTTTCATTCAAGCATGAAATAGATACAATGTTCTTTATTAATGAAGGAACAAAATAACAATTATCCAATTCTAAGACAAGTCCAGTAGGGAGCTTTAGCAAATATGTTCCGATGGCAACAGCAGCAATCTTTGCTCCATTTCCAACTCGCAAATTCGCTTCTCCCTTGACGAGTCTTCTTCTATTCCTTAGCCCCTGTATGTCATTACATATATGTGAGTTACACCAAGTATCAAGTACCCAGTGTTGGATCGAGAGAAATGATAGAGGGGGGGTGAATATCGTTAAACGCTTTTCGGATGAAAACTAGAGCAAGTACGCAGCGGAATAAAATCAATCGCGAACACAGGTAGTTTTACTTGGTTCGGAGCCTAGGTCGACTCCTACTCCAAGGCCCACGGTCGTTGACCGTTTTCTGCGGGCAATTCTATAAGTGCGCAAAAACGTTTACAGAGAGATATTACAAAAGCAGTATAGTAAACTTAAAAGTAACTCTTCTTTTACCGACGTCCGATGTAGAGTGAATTTTCAGAGCAACGGAACGTCGTCGGCGCTTGAGTCTCGAGTTGAGAGGTTTCCGGAGCAGAGCGCGGAAGCAGAAGAGCGTGATTGCGTTGAAAACAAGTGTTGCTGAAGCCTTGGGGTCGAGGGCCTTTTTATAGCCCCTAGGGGCGCCTGGAACGTCGGGGCGCCCCCCACGTGTCAGCCGATCCGCTTCGCTCTCGGTCAGCTCTGATCCCTTAAAACTCGGGATCAGGCTTTGACCGGGGCGCCCGGAACGCTAGGAGCGCCCGGGTTGACCGGGTCTCTTCTTATCTGTTGGCTTCGATGGGAGTTGCTTTGTTAGCTTCACCTGGGGGCACCCGGACCATCCGGGGCGCCCGGGAGCAGCGGAGGCGCCCGGGAGCACGGGGGAACCCTGCCCATGAGCTGCAGAAGCAGTTCCTTTGCTTCAGTTGTTTGTGTTCACCTTGGGGGCGCCCGGGACACTCCGGGCGCCCTGGTCAGCTGCTGCCTCACTCCTTTGAGGCTCTCTGAGCTGCAGACACTCGTTTCTTCGGTCCTGCATCCAGGGTTAGTCCAAAACAACATAAAGCAATAAGATGTTAGTTTATACAGCCTTAGCTGTCTTGGATCTGACTTTGGGCCTCCAAAATGGAGCCCTAGGTCGAACCGACGCCTACTGTTCCCTCAACGGGGAACGCGTCCTCACCTACTTCTCTCGGGAGAATGTGCCTGATGCCAACCGGCTCCTCCGGTTGGACTTTTGCCCGGCAGTCCTTCGCCAGGTGCCTAGCTGTCCTTCTCCAGGTCTTCAGTTCCAGGCAGTCCTTCGCCTGGTGCCCAGCAGTCCTTCGCCAGGTCTTTGGTTCCAAGTCGTCCTTCGCCTGGTGCCTAGCAGTCCTTCGCTAGGGCTTTGTATCCTAGCATTCCTTCGCCAGGTACCTAGCAGTCCTTCGCTAGGGCTTTGTATCCTGGCAGTTCTTCGCCAGGTGCCTAGCAGCCCTTCGCTAGGACTTTGTATCCTGGCAGTCCTTCGCCAGGTGCCTAGCAGTCCTTCGCTAGGACTTTGTTTCCTGGCAGCCCTTCGCCAGGTGCCTAGCAGCCCTTCGCTAGGACTTTTTCTACACACTTGGTAAATATGTTAGATCACAAATAGTACTTAACTTTGAATCCTTTGCCAATATCAAAACAAGGTTCGATATGATGCTTCCTGCACCAACAATCTCCCCCTTTTTGATTTATGGCAACACAATTCAAAGTTAAGTAAAAACTTATAACAGTTCATAAAAGAAGATAAGAAACAATGAGGTATAGCAATTATGAACTGAATAAATGAAAAAAATCCTTTATTTCTCATACTCCCCCTAAAACCCTGAATTCTTGTGTTAACACACTTAACTTTGACCTTCCCTCCCCCTTTGACATATATCAAAAAAAAATAATGGGCGAAGAAGGTTTCATATATAGAGTGAGTTTTACTAAAATAAATATAAGTAATGGATTTAACAATTTCCCAAAAACATAGTTGTCAAGAAAAGCTTTAAGTAATGGATGTTTTGAAAAAGCATGAAGCTCCCCCTTAATGTGACAACTCTTTTCCTTATATTTTAGGATATTAAAAAAAACTTCAAAAACATAAGTTTTTTTTAAAAAACTTAACAGTAGCTTTCTTAGCCAACATTTTGAAAAAAAATTCAACTTTTGCATACATGGAAAAATTTCTTTGGAACATATTTTGTGCATTTAAAACTATTTTGTAAAACAAAGATTTGTTTACTAAGAAAATTTTACTTAGAAATATTTGCCCAAAAATTTCCAAAGGTTTTGCTTAGACAAACTTTGTTTACTAAGGAGAATTTTACTTAGGAATAAAACTAGTTTCAAAATAAATGCACTTAGATAATTTTGAAGTTCTTTAGAAATTTTGAAAGTACTTTGACTAATTTTAAAGCACTTAGAAATACTTGGTTTTTTGTGAAAACAAAATTTATCTCTTTTTTCTATTTCTCTCCCCCTTGGTCATATATCAATATATAAGCAGCTTTTTGACAGAAGATTTAAGAAAGAAATGTGTGTATCAGAGTTTGTGAGTTTTTAAAATATAAAAATACTTAGCATAATTCTTGAAGGCATAGCAAAAAGCTTTAAATTGCAAAACTCCACTTTGAAAGGTATTTTTTAAAAAAATTGTATTTGTAGGCAAGTCTTTTAGAAAATTCACGCATTTAGAACACTATTGTCTTGAAAAATATTAGTACTTTTGAAAAATATTATGCATTTTTGAAGATATAAGTACTTTTGAAAAAATGTTATGCATTTTGAAACCATAATATTTTACTTGACTAGGTTCCTTTTCCAGTCTGACACAATCCTAGGAACCCTTGTTAACTACAAGGATATTTTCCTAAGTATCCTGGAAATTCTCAAAACTCAAGCAAATATTATTTCAAATGGTATTTCAAAAATAATTTTATAAGCCAAATAAAACATTTTAAAATAATAATATTTTGTAAGACAAATTACTTATATTTTCGACACAATTTTGAAAATATAGTGTATAGAAACATATTATTTAGAAATGTTTAATAACTCTTTTAATTTGACCTCCCCTAAACTTGACACAGTCCTTGGAAGCTTGTTGACAACAAATATTCTTCCTCTGAGTTCATAGGGTTCAGTTCAGATCAAAAGAATTATTTAATAATTTCAAAAATAATTGCCAAAGAAGATACTTGTTAGAAATAATTTCTTTTGGTTTAGACCCCCCCTAAATTTGACACATCCTAGGAGTCCTTGTAGATCATGAAGTAGACCTTCCTCTGTGTCTTTTAGGGTTTATTAAAATCAAAAGAATAATTTTGAATAACCTTCTGAGTATGATAACTTTTAAGGAGATAAATTTTTGAAAACACAACTTGAAATGGATATAATTTTTAAAGCATAAGCCCCGAAGAAAATTTTGAAATGATAATGGTTCTTCAAAGAGATAGTAATGTACCAAGGTTTTTGAGTCAATTTTTGAAAACCTTATTTTGAGATGATACTAAATTTTAGAGCATAAGGTTTTTGAGAATAAATCTAAATTTTTTGACAAAAAAAACTCCCCTTGTATCCGACTCGTCTTGACTTTATCTAAGTGCTTGAAGGGTCTTTAGTATTGACTAGATTTGACTGTTTTGACCATGTTTGACTCAGTTGACTATGTTTGACCAATTAGTAACTAAATCAAACAAGCCCTAGATTATATTTAGAACGAGTCTATTGTGATATTTAACATGAAATTCAGTATTTTGAAACTGTTAGAATTGAAAAAGTAGGGTACAGTAAACCGAATTAACTAGAGATAATTTTGAATAACTTTTGAAAGCACTTTGAGTTTTATTTAGAAGGATAGTGAATTATGCTTTTAGGTCCTAGATGTCTCACCCAGCTCTACGTGATCAAGCATGTTAATCTTATGGGTTTTTGTGAGACAGGTTTTGATAGAAGTAAGGATTTTATTTTGAAAAATTATGATTGGTTTTGAAAAGTTAAATTAATTTTGAAACCTAATTTAAATTTATTTTGAAAAGAGATATTTGAATCTAAAATTAACTGAAAATTTATGTTAGATTCGAATTTAACAAAGAGTAACTTGAATTTGAATTTCAAAAATTGGCTTCTGTTTCTTGGCGAGGCACAAGGCCTTCTTTGGCCGTAGCCTTATTGGATCATCAACCCTTTCCTAGACAAAGCCTTTTAGTGAAATTTCATCTTCAAAATTACTTTTTGGTAAATTCTGGTCTAACTAGTTTGGGTCTTGGATCGGTAGCTTCAGTTAGTTTCACCTGTCTAAAGAGACCAAGTAGTGTATACTTGACTTTATTAGAAAAGGCTTCCCTAACGTACTATCATCTCACCGCCACCCAATACTATGTTGTTCAAATTTCAGTTAAGTTGGTTCAGTCCTTAAACTAACCAGTCCTAATTCTAAGCAAAAAAAAAACAAAACAAAAAAAATAAAAAGAAACACACAATTAAAGCAAACAATTATCTAAGTAAGGTCACAATTGGAGTAATACTCTGGATTTTCGAAATCAGCAAGATTATGAATTAAATTTTCTAACATATTGACCTTATGTTTTAGAGTTTCATTTTCTTGTTTCAATTTTCTGAAATTTGCCTTAATTAATTTACATGAATCAATCACATTATTCAAGGTAAATAACGGATTTTCAAATACTGTAAATTTACCTTTGTCGATTGTTTGTCCGACATTCTTGGTAGCTCTTTTATTTGTGCATTCACTTTGGTAATGCCCGAACTCCTGGCACTTGAAGCATTGGATGCGACTTTTGTCCCTTCGTGCTTTTGGAACTGGTTCCTTTGTCGCCATCGGTGGTGTCATTTGAATCTTACGAGTAGGACACTCACTTTGGTAGTGCCCTCTCTCCCTGCATGTGTAACAAATTACATGATTTTTAAAATCCGAATTTACACTTTTACCTTTTGGTTCTTTATTGGGAATCTCCCCCTTGATTCTTGTCGCCTCGGATCTAGGCTCATCTTCTGATTCTGTGTCTGAGTCGGACTCGGGTACTAGTTGAAGCTCCTTCTTTGGTGGTTCTTTAGGATTTTTCCCTGCAAAAGAATTTACACCTTCCTCGACCATTACAGTATCTATTTGATTATTTAATTCTAATTTTGAAAAGAATTCAAAATCGGTTACCGTCTCAATCAATTCGTCGTCTGATTCTGGTTCGACTTTGGATTCGGGTTCAGACTCTGACTCGGCGGTTTGTGCTTGGACCGAAAGGGCAAGACAGCTTACTTGATCTTCTTCTTCTTCGTCCGATTCCTTTGATGATTCAGACAACAAACCTTCTGAGTCCTCGATGTTGTAAGTCTCTTCATGTAGGTTAATCAATTTTTCCCACATCTCTTTAGCACATTCGAATGGTCCAATCTGCTTGAATACTTCTTTTGTTAGGCCGCATTGTAGGATTGCAGTCGCCTTTGCATCTGTCTCGATCATGTTGAGTGTTGGTTCATCCAATTTGTCCCAGGCGAGTGCTATCCCATCTTCTATAGGGAGGGAGAACCCTGTTTGAATGATCATCCATATGTCCATATGGGCCTTCAGATGGAACTCCATTTGATTTCTCCAATAATTGAAGTTCTCGCCGGAGAATAGCGGTGGGCAGGCACTGTTCCACTCTTGGTTGGCCATTTAGTTTAATCCATGTACACAAGAGAAATAACAAAAAATGTACCAAGACTTGGTCTTGGATTAGTAGTGCGGGAGAAGGGAAAAAATAATCCAAAATAAATCTTACACGAATTTCGAGATAAAATATTAAAATAATATAAAAAATTTATGACAAATTTTTGAAAATATTAGCTTTATCAATTTTGATTAATGATGAGAAAGTAGGAGTCTTCAAAAAGAATGAATATTGCCCGAATTAAGGTAGCACGAATTTCGAGAAAAAATATTAAAATAATAATAAAAAAATGTTTATGATAAATTTTCAAAAGTTGATCGTTTTATCAATTCTGAGTTATGGTGAAAAAATAAGAATTCAAAATTAAAAAAGGCGTACAGATATTATTTATTTGAAATAAAAAGGCGATCGAGTGGTGTTGCACCAACCTCGATTAACAAGAAAGAAAAAAAGAATAAAATAAATTCAAAAATCCGAAAAACTCTCAAATTGGTGGTTGCACCAAATTTGAGTTTCCCCGCTCTGATACCACTTGTTGGATCGAGAGAAACGATAGAGGGGGTGAATATCGTTAAACGCTTTTCGGATGAAAACTAGAGCAAGTACGCAGCGGAATAAAATCAATCGCGAACACAGGTAGTTTTTCTTGGTTCGGAGCCTAGGTCGACTCCTACTCCAAGGCCCACGGTCGTTGATCATTTTTAGCGGCCAATTCTATAAGTGCGCAAAAACGTTTACAGAGAGATATTACAAAAGCAGTATAATACACTTAAAAGTAACTCTTCTTTTATCGACGTCCGATGCAGAGTGAATTTTCGGAGCAACGGGACGTCGTCGGCGCTTGAGTCTCGAGTCGGGAGGTTTCCGGAGCAGAGCGCGGAAGCAGAAGAGCGTGATTGCGTTGAAAACAAGTGTTGCTGAAGCCTTGGGGTCGAGGGCCTTTTTATAGCCCCTGGGGGCGCCCGGAACGTCGGGGGCGCCCCCCCACGTGTCAGCCGATCCATTTCGCTCTCGGTCAGCTCTGATCCCTTAAAACTCGGGATCAGGCTTTGACCGGGGCGCCCGGAATGCTGGGGGCGCCCGGGTTGACCGGGTCTCTTCTTATCTGTTGGCTTCGATGGGAGTTGCTTCGTTAGCTTCACCTGGGGCGCTCGGACCATCCGGGGCGCCCGGGAGCAGCGGGGGCGCCCGGGAGCACGGGGGCGCCCTGCCCATGAGCTGCAAAAGCAGTTCCTTTGCTTCAGTTGTTTGTGTTCACCTTGGGGGCGCCCGGGACACTCCGGGCGCCCTGGTCAGCTGCTGCTTCACTCCTTTGAGGCTCTCTGAGTTGCAGACACTCGTTCCTACGGTCCTGCATCCAGGGTTAGTCCAAAACAACATAAAGCAATAAGATGTTAGTTTATACAGCCTTAGCTGTCTTGGTTCTGACTTTGGGCCTCCAAAATGGAGCCCTAGGTCGAACCGACGCCTACTGTTCCCTCAACAGGGAACGCGTCCTCACCTACTCCTCTCTGGAGAATGTACCTGATGCCAACCGGCTCCTCCGGTTGGACTTTTGCCCGGCAGTCCTTCGCCAGGTGCCTAGCTGTCCTTCTCCAGGTCTTCAGTTCCAGGCAGTCCTTCGCCTGGTGCCCAGCAGTCCTTCACCAGGTCTTTGGTTCCAAGTCGTCCTTCGCCTGGTGCCTAGCAGTCCTTCGCTAGGGCTTTGTATCCTAGCATTCCTTCGCCAGGTGCCTAGCAGTCCTTCGCTAGGGCTTTGTATCTTGGCAGTTCTTCGCCAGGTGCCTAGCAGCCCTTCGCTAGGACTTTGTATCCTGGCAGTCCTTCGCCAGGTGCCTAGCAGTCCTTCGCTAGGACTTTGTTTCCTGGCAGCCCATCGCCAGGTGCCTAGCAGTCCTTCGCTAGGACTTTGTTTCCAGGCAGCCCTTCGCCAGGTGCCTAACAGCCCTTCGCTAGGACTTTGTTTCCTGGCAGCCCTTCGCCAGGTGCCTAGTAGCCCTTCGCTAGGACTTTTCCTGCACACTTGGTAAATATGTTAGATCACAAATAGTACTTAACTTTGAATCCTTTGCCAATATCAAAACAAGGTTCGATATGGTGCACTCTCAGGAAGTATGGTCTCAAGCTCAATCCATCCAAATGCCTGTTCGGAGCTATGAGTGGGAAATTCCTCGGCTACATCCTGACTGAACGAGGAATAGAGGTCAACCCGGGTAAGGTGCAAGCTCTGCTAGACATGCCTCCACCCAAGAATTTGAAGGAAGTCCAACGTCTGACGGGAAGAATCACAGCTCTTTCCCGGTTCATCTCCCGGTCAGCTGAAAGAAGTCTGCCCTTCTTCAAGATTTTGCGCAAGGCTACTAAGTTCCAGTGGGATGCTGAGTGTGACCAAGCTTTTGAAGAATTGAAGACTTACTTAGTCAGCCTGCCGGTGTTAGCTAAGCCAAAAGAAGGAGAGCCATTGTATGTGTATCTGTCCGCTACTGAGGGAGCTGTGAATGTTGTACTTGTGACCCAGAAGGGGACCAAGCAACAGCCGGTCTACTTCTTTGGGCATTTACTCAAGGAAACCGAGTGTATGTATACTACACTCGAGAAATTGGCTTATGTGCTTGTATTGATGGCTCGGCGTTTGCGCCCTTACTTCCTGGCTCATCCAATCCGAGTGCTGACTAACAGCACCCTAGGGAAGGTGTTGGTCAACCCCGAGGTCTCGGGACGGATGGTTAAATGGACAACGGAATTGAGTGAGTATGACATCCAGTACCAGCCCCGGACTGCAATTAAGGCTCAAGCATTGGCTGATTTCCTCAGTGAACTCCACACGGAGGAAGAAGAAGAGACTTGGAAGATATATGTGGATGGGTCGGCCACTCGGGCAGGGAGTGGCGTGGGAGTCTTATTGGTCTCTCCTAAGGGAGACCAACTTCATCTGGCTGTACGTTTGGAATACCGAGCCACAAACAATCAAGCAGAATATGAAGCTCTCCTGGTGGGGCTCCAAGCTGCTAAGCTCGTGGGAGCCACTCAGGTCGTGTTATACTCAGACTCCCAGCTGGCGACTCGGCAGTTGGCAGGGCAGTTTGAGGTGAATGATGAAAAGCTTCAGACTTATGTAGATGCCTACAAGCAATTACAAACTGAATTCCAAGAGGTTCAAGTCTTACAGATCCCCAGAGGAGACAACACCAAGGCTGATGAGTTGGCTAGGCTGGCCAGTGCTGCCCATTCGTGGGTCTTTACTCAGCCTTCACTCTAGGTCATGTTGGTGGCCCAGATTGAGAGGGAAACAGAGATAGAAGTACAAGGAGATTGGAGGGCTCCATTCGTAGCCTACCTACGGGAGGGAACTCTCCCGGACGGTCCTGAGCAGGCAAGGATATTGAAGATAAGAGCAGCCCGGTTTACCCTGATAGGGGATGCATTGTACAAGCGAGCTTTTTCCAGACAATTACTCAGATGCCTTGGGAAGGAAGATGCAGGTTATGTGCTAAGAGAAATACATTTGGGATCCTGCGGAAACCACTCAGGAGGTCGGTCCATGGCTAGGAAGGTCTTACTTGCCGGTTACTTTTAGCCCATGCTCCAGAAGGACGCAGAACAACTAGCCCTCTCTTGCCTATCTTGTCAGAAGTATCAGAACTTGTCTCACCGGCCGGTCGAGATGCTAAAAACATCCACTATGTCCTGCCCTTTTGATCAGTGAGGCATGGATATAGTGGGACCCTTCCCTCGGGCTGCTGCTCAGAAGAAGTTCCTGTCGGTGGCGGTAGATTACTTTTCCAAGTGGATTGAGGCAGAAGCTCTGACCCGGATCACCGAGCAAGCAGTAAAGAAGTTTTTGTGGCAAAATATTTTTTGCAGATACGGCATACCACACAAGTTGGTGTAGGACAATGGTCGGCAGTTCCAGGGCAGGATGATAAGGGAATGGTGTGAAAGCTTCGGGATCAAACAGGCATTCACTTCAGTGGCTTATCCCCAAAGCAACGGGCAGGCAGAGATAACCAACCGAGAGATCTTGAGGGGACTCAGGGTCAAGTTAGATCAGGTGGGTGGATCCTGGGTGGATGAACTACCCGGCATTTTATGGGCCCTCAGGACCACTCCCAAAGAAGAGTCGGGTTGCACTCCTTTTCAGTTGGTGTATGGTAGTGAAGCTGTAGTCCCCATGGAGGTCGGCTGCGAGTCGGACAGAGGACGCCTGTATGGGGAAGACAATGCAGAGAGAAGGCAGTTGGAACTGGATCTGATCGAGGAGGTTCGGAGTCGGGCTACGGCTCGCATGACCGCTTATCAACAAAGAATGCAACATCGGTATAACCAAAGAGTTATGCCTAGAAGCTTTCAAGTGGGGGATAAGGTGTGGAAGAGAGTCAAGCCGGTGGGAGAAGTAGGCAAGCTGGAACCTCAGTGGGGAGGACCCTTCTTGGTGGTTGAGGCATTGGGATCGGGAGCTTACTACTTACGAGATGCTTAAGGAAAGAAGCTGGGAAGACCCTGGAGTGCAATACATTTGAGGTTGTATCGTGAGGAGAGTTGAGTGGAAGAATCCCTGTACTTGTACTCAGAAAATGTGATAGAAAGACTCATAGCATACAAAGAATGGTTCCTGCGAGTTATAAGTGGGCATGCTCCCACGCACCCACCGGACTCGGCGCCGATCGGGCACCATTCCACGTTCGGTCGGGCCCGGTTTGGCGTGGCGGTCCACGCTCGGTCAGGGTAAGTCGGACGGTGTCCAGACTCTTGCTAAGGCAAGTTATAAGTGGGCGTGCTCCCACGCACCCACCGGACTCGGCGCCGATCGGACGTGGCGTTCCACGCTCGGTCGGGCCCCGTCAGGCGTGGCGGTCCACGCTTGGTCAGGGTAAGTCGGACGGTCTCCAGACTCTTGCTAAGGCAAGTTATAAGTGGGCATGGTCCCACGCACCCACCGGACTCGACGTCGATCAGGCGTGGCGTTCCACGTTCTGTCGGGCATGGCGGTCCACGCTCGGTCAGGATAAGTCGGACGGTGTCCAGACTCTTGCTAAGGCCAGTTATAAGTGGGCATGCTCCCACGCACCCACCGGACTCGGCGCCGATCGGGGCGTTCCACGTTCGATCGGGCCCGGTCGGGCGTGGCGGTCCACGCTCGGTCTGGGTAAGTCGGACGGTGTCCAGACTCTTGCTAAGGCAAGTTATAAGTGGGCATGCTCCCACGCACCCACCGGACTCGGCGCCGATCGGACATGACGTTCCACGTTCGGTCGGGCCCAGCCGGGCGTGGCGGTTCACGCTCGGCCTGGGTTAGTCGGACGGTGTCCAGACTCTTGCTCAAGGGAAGTATGAATCAACACATTTCCACAATGTCTACCGCTTAGGCGTGGCTTCCCACGTTCTGATGGACGAAAGGAGTAGTCGGTCAACCTGGTAAGGTTAAGGTAATCAAACATAAGCACACAAGTCTACTCGGCTTCACCGCGACGGTCAGCCAATTGGAAACGAGTAACATTGCCGAGTCAGGGTGCCAACCCGACCGAGCAACATCGCCGAGTCAGGGTGCCAACCCGACCGAGCAACATCGCCGAGTCAGGGTGCCAACCCGACCGAGCAACATCGCCGAGTCTGGGTGCCGACCCGATCGAGCAACATAGTCGAGTCAGGGTGCCAACCCGACCGAGTACTACCGCCGAGTCCGGGGGTCGGCACAACCGAACGAGATAATTGAGTACGGATGTAGATGAGACCGAGCAGCTAATAACCCAAGTGGCTCGAACAATCAACGCTTAGCGAAAATTCACTCCATTACTTAAAGTGTCGACATTCGACGAACAAGCCGGACACGTCGAGCGAATAACACTTAGTAAAATTTCGCGCACCGTAAACAAACAAACACGGTAGTGAGACAAGAAGAGTAAAGGCATGAGGAGTCAACATAAGGCACGGGGTCATCACAAAATTGGACCTTGTAAGCCGAGTCAGACAAAATCACATTAACATCAAAAATCTTAAGGCCTTGAGGCCGAGCAGTGATAAGACAAGGAAAAATCTAAACCTAACCTAGGTGAACGGGGGGAAAGCATCATCAGGGATCCCTGCCCTGACCCGAGTGGGCTTCACGACGTTGGGAGGAAGATTGGGGGGGGGGGGGGGGGGGGGGGGGGGGGGATAGCCGGCCTCCGTCAATTGTTGAATAACGCCCTGCACGCCGAACATGATTAGGCCACTGGTGCGCACCGTCACCTGGTTGAGGAAAGCATCGGACTGAATATAAGCTAGGCGGGCTGCCTCGATCCTCGCTGACTCGCCTGACTTGTAGTTCTCCAGTTCCTTCTTCAGCCTAGCGAGTTCAGCGTCCTTTCCTTGAATAGTAGTCGCCCGAGCCGCCAGCTGTTTCTCTTTGCTCGACAGCTGAGCCTCGAGAGCTCGAAAGGCTTCTTGCTGCGCTGCTAGCTCCTTCTCCTTATTCGCCAACTCAGCCTCTTTATTCTTCAAAGCGAGCTGGGTTTGGTTATGAGCTGTGGCCGACTCCTTCAGTTGCTGTTGGAAGCCCTTGGCCTCGGCGGCCTTCTTGTCCCAGTCAGAACGGGCTCAGGTATTACGGGCCTGGAGGATTTTGTTTTCACCCTCTAGATGGCTAACCCGGTTGGACAGCCGCTCCACTTCCTGAGCGTCGGTGGCCATGGCTTGATGCTCTTCCTCCGACCGAGCCTCGAAATCTGATAGCTGCAACCTTAATATAGTTATCTATGAACGCAGCTGATCCGAGCCCTCCTCGCCCGGAGGGAGGGTGCAGTGAGCCAGCTTGCTTTCTAGCTCCTTTACTTTCATTTCGGCTGCCCGGCGCCCCCTAATGTTCGTGATTAAGGCCTGACCGACCGACTGACTCCTAGCCCAATGCTACACAATAGTAGGGATACTATTAGGATAAAGGAAAACGAAGACAAGTAAGGAGAAGAAGGGAATACCTGAGTGGTTTCCATGAAAAAAGTATCGGCTAGACTCATAGGGTTAGTATCCGCGGTCGGTGTCCGTCCTTGGTCCCAGCTGGCAACCAATCGACCGTGTAGGTTAAGTGGCTGAGGCTGGACTATCTGGGTCAGAGACGTCGCCGAGGGAAGCTGGATGTCTACCATTGGTCGGGGAGGTGAGCGCATCGCCAAAAGAGCTTCTACGTCGTCAACGTTTGATGCATCCGTCAGAGGGATTCGAGGGGATGGGACAGTTCCTGAGGTCGAAGCTCCCGAGCGATGCCCCACGGAGGTCAAAGTCAGGGCACCCGGGCGAGTTGTGGTTGAGATCGAGCCCCGCGTGCCCGACCGAAGGGCTGGGCTGGAAGACGGTGCCCGAGTGCCAGCTGGAGCATGATCCGAGTGGGAGGACGGGGTAACCTGGCCTCCCGAAGTCGGTCCCTAAGCCGAGGGTACACTCGAGGAGATAGTGACTCGACGGAGTTTCCTTGTCAGGCTCTCAGTAGCGGCCTGCTCAATTTCTTCTTCTTCCTCTTCTTCCGCACGCCCGGCTGACCCTTCACCCACAACTCGGTGAACCACGTCTGGATCCTCGACCGGGAGGTTGCCTGCTGAATCGTCCCCGGCTTCACGTAGCTCGGGGGCCGGGATAACGTTTACGGGCGGCACTGCCCGTCGGCCGCCAGCTTCGCTGCTAGAGCCTCCAGGGCTTCTTCTTCCAAAGCCATTGCCTCAGTAACCCGGGCGGCGTACATGGTTTCGGCTGCACTAGGGAGAGAATTTTAGTTAGCATTAACAAGCTTACAAGCCGAGTAAAAACTTACCGAGCGTGCCGGGTAGCTCCACTGGGATTTGACTCAGTCGAAAGAGATACAGCATGCCCTCGATCAACAGCTTGCCCGCATGGTAGCGGGTTCCCCCGAGCTTTGAGAAGGAGAACTGGTAACCCAGGTCTGAGCGAAGATCCTTGGGCATTAAAGGCTGGTTAGGAAGATCTTCTACCCACTCAGTGGGCCAAGACGGAGTGGGAACCGACTTAATATAGAAGAAATGGGACTTCCAACCTTTGTTGGAAGATGGGACCTTCTCCAAAAAAGCCGACTTGATCCGAGCTTGGAAGTAGAAATTCCCGGGCTCTTGTTTCTTAAGATAATAAAAGTAGTTAAACACTCGGGGTTCTAAAGGGACCTCATAAGCGGTGAAAAGGATCACGGTACTGCACAAGATCCTAATCGAATTAGGGGCCAGTTGAGACAAAGATTACTGGAGAGGAAAACGTAACCCGGCTGATAATTGGTCGGAGAAGATGGCGAAGTAATTTAAAGGAGGTCCGTGGGGTCGGTCCTGACGGCCCAAGAGAGCCATCAGATGGTCCTCAGGTATCTGGTAGTCTATACGTAGGGTTTCTAAATGACCTAGGGTTAGTGATGAACGAGTGGTTACATACCACGGCTCGGGGGGAGCGGATGACTCGACCATCTAAAGGAGGTCGGGAAAGACAAAGAATAGACTCGGCAAGGGAAAAGAATACCTAAGGACGGAGTTCACCGGAAACACTGGTCGTCGGAGCTCGAGGAGGTCGGACGGCGGAGATCGGACTAGAGCGAAAAGAAAAGCAGAGGTTAGGGTAACAAAGGGTAAAACTGATAAGTAAAACCTATTTATACTACCGGCGACGCGGGGAGGACCGTTCGATGCGGAAGGAGAAAAGGCGGTCCCAGATCTTGACCGTCCGCTCCCTGTCATTCCCTAGGTCTCGAAGCTTCGCCTGAACGCTGCGCGAGCCACGCCGATGACGCCTCGGCGTCGGAGGCTTCCAGTCGGGAGGTGACACGTGGTTTCGCATTAATGGGCGATGTGACGGGAGATCCGGCATTTAAGAAGAGAGATTAGGAGTATGAAGTGACGCATAAGAAGGCGGGAAGGGGGTTTTAGCCGACCGGGCCGAGAGCCTAGTCAGTCGGACTAAGCGCCTCCTTCGACTAGACTTGAAGGGGAGTCTTGTGATCCGGCCGAGTGATTTTGGAAGAGGATTGGAGGCCCGGTCGGGTTTGATAGAGCATGCTCTAGGCCGGAGATAATTAAGCCGGGTTGTCATCGACCGTATGGGTTAGGCCTAAGGCATAGCTGGAAAAGTGGAGGTCGAAACAGATACAACCCCGACTCAGCTTCAGGCGGTCGGTCACCCGAGGTCGGCCACTCGGGGTCAGGCACCCGAGGTCGGTCACTCGGGGTCGGACACCCGAGGTCGATCACCCGAGGTCGGTCATTCGGGATCAGGCACCCGAGGTTGGTCACTCGGGGTCAGACACCCGAGGTCGGTCACTCGGGGTCAGACACCCGAGGTCGGTCACTCGGGGTCAGACACCCGAGGTCGGTCACTCGGGGTCAGGCACCCGAGGTCGGTCACTCGGGGTCAGACACCCGAGGTCCGGCACCCGAGGTCGGTCACTCAGGGTCAGACACCCGAGGTCGGTCATTCAAGGTCAGCCACTCGGGGTCAGCCACTCGGGGTCGATCACCTGAAGTCGGTTACTTGGGGTCAGGCACCCGAGGTCGGTCACTCGGGGTGAGACACCCGAGGTCAGGCACCCGAGGTCGGTCACTCGGGGTCAGACACCCGAGGTCGGTCATCCGAGGTCGGCCACTCGGGGTCAGCCACTCGGGGTTGGTCACCCGGGGTCGGTCACTCGGGGTCGGTCACTCGGGGTCAGACACTCGAGGTCGGTCACTTGGGCCAGGTGTCCCCAGCCGAGCGCCTTAAGTTCACCCCACGCGTGAAGACCTCGAATCCAGACTTATCCGACCGACTCAAGCTACAAGTTAAGGCAGGCCGATCGAACAGCGGTAAAACCGCCTATGTAGTAATAGTATAGTAAGCCTTTGACATAATCATCACCTGACAGAGTCGCCTGACAGGGCTGACAGGTGTTAATGAGCTTTAGAAATGACAGTTTAGACAGGAGGTCAGGCGGCTGTGGCAGTCTCACAGGGTTAATAAAGCTGTTACGAGCTCAATCTGCCAGCTGAGCATTCCTTAAATGTGACATGACAGCTCTGACATAGCAGACAACTCACCCTCCCCTATATAAACCCCTCTTTGGGCTCCAAAGGGGGGCTTGCTGTCATTTTACAACCTTAACTCCACAGTTTGTGTTCCCATTTCTGTCCAACCCGAGTGAGTGGTATCTGACCCGTGATTAAACTCTAGCCCGACCCCCCGTGCTACAGTAGACCGGGTCGTCTTAGTCTGACTGAGTTATCCAAGTGAGAATCGGTCTTCACTTGTCGATAGGATCAATTAGATTGGTCACTCATTTTGATATAAGTACGTATCATTCAAACCTAAGTATTTGACTGATGAATCATCGTGATTTTTAATACGTATCATTCAATTATCATCGTGATGTTTAATACATCTATCGTGATTTCAATTTTGATATAAGTACGTATCATTCAATTAAAACTTTATATTCGTCAGTGATCAAGACTGAGATTTTAATTATCTTTGGGTCCCGTTTGACCATCTTTAAGTATTTGACTGATGAATCATCGTGATTTTTAATCATAAGGTATAGAATCAGACAATAGATAAATTGAATCTGGGATGACCGTCGGTCCAGTCCTACGAAAGTTTTCCACTAGTCACCAGATAAAACGAGAAGCGCTCGCAGTGGACAGTCTAGAAACCCAGCGTTCGGATGGGGCATACGGAGACGGTAAGATTCTGCCACATCAACAACA
>JAGFNQ010006004.1:42963-160559 GCA_024364735.1 Boesenbergia rotunda
GTAACGACGAATGATACTTTATCTTATTTTAGGAATTAAATATTTAGAATGATATAGGTGTAGAAAAAAAACTATAATTTATGATATTATGTATAATCTATAATAAAGCCACATGTAGAAAATTATCTGATAGCCTACCCACAGGAGATTATAACACTCTCACCTATGTAAACGTATAGCATTAGTTCCATGATATTAATACTGATATAATTAATGGTATAGGTCATATGGTATAACTTAGGTAGGGGCGCATAGGGTAGGGTTCTATTATGGTAACACTTATTATAGGTTATGGGTCACTGATATGTTAGATATAATATATAAGACTACCTTAAGTTATTTTATGGTAATATAATAAGTAGGATCTCACCCATTCTATAATAATCATACAACTAATATAATTCATAACCCGGGCTGGAAACTAATGTTTCAGAAGCATACTATTATTAGGTTTACCCATAACTAAAATAAGTATATAATTAGGATATATGCATATAATTATATCATGGAGTTAATAATGACATTAGCCAATTATATGTCAAGGAGATAATCAGAACTTCGATATATACAGCGATGCTTCCAAGCTAGGACTGGGAGCTGTACTTAGGCAGAGTGGTAAGGTCATTGCTTACGCCTCTAGGCAACTCAAGGAAAATGAGCAGAACTACCCCACTCACGATCTGGAATTGGCTGCGGTGGTTTCGCTCTTAAGATATGGAGGCATTATCTATATGGAGCACAGTGTAAGATTTATACAGACCACCAGAGTCTGCGGTACTTCTTCACTCAGAAAGACCTGAATATGAGACAACGCCGATGGCTTGAGTTGGTGAAGAACTATGACTGCGAGATCTTCTACCGTCCAGGGAAGGCAAACAAAGTGGCCGATGCACTTAGCCGAAAGTCAAGTGCCACCTTGGTGTCCATATCTAAGTTACCCCGACCACTCGAAAGAGAAATTATGAATTTTAGGGTCGAAGTCATCTCCGAGCGACTTTCCACCTAAACCCTAAACAAAAGGGTGATTTGAGACTTCAGGAAATTAAACAAGAGATCCTAGAAGGAAAGGGTGATGGTTTCCATATCGCCAAAGGGGGAGTACTCTACCTTAGGGATCGTCTATGTATTCCTAATGATCCGGAGCTTCGAAAGGAAATACTGGCAGAAGCTCACGGAACCCCTTACTCGATGCATCCAGGATCCACCCAGATGTATCAGGATCTGAAGGAGAAGTTTTGGTGGTCCGGAATGAAGAGGGATGTGGCTCAGTATGTTAGTACTTGCATGACTTGCCATCAAGTAAAAGCAGAACACCAGCGACCCAGAGGAGATGTAGGTCGCCGGTCTGTTGGTATGAGGGTGGTGAAAAGAAGGAAATGGGGCTCACAATGGATGTCATTGACAGCACCACCCGAGCTATACAGAATATTCGACAACGGATAGAAACTACTCCGAGCCGACAAAAGAGTTATGCCGATGTTCGGCGTAGACCACTGGAGTTTAATGTTGGAGATTGGGTGTTTCTGAAAGTGGCTCCTATGAAAGGGGTGACAAAATTCGGGAGGAATGGAAAACTAAGTCCGCGCCATGTGGGGCCGTACCTGATTCTGAAAAGAGTCGGTAAGGTGGCATATGAGCTGGAGCTGCCTCCAGAGATGTCAGCTATCCATAATGTATTCCATGTGTCCCTGCTGAAAAAGTGTATCCCAAACATGGACCAAGTGATCGAGCCACAGACGGTGCAAGTGCAAGAGGACCTAAGCTATGAGAGCAGACCCATCCAGATTTTGGACAGGGAAATCAAGAAGCTGAGGAGTAAGGAAGTGCCCTTAGTCAAGGTCCTATGGCAAAGTCAACGGTTTGAAGAAGCTACCTGGGAGCGCGAGGACGAGATGAGGCGCAAGTACCCGGAGTTATTCTAAGTTCGAGGACGAACTTTCACGAGGTATGGGGGATTGTAACGACCCGGAAAATTCTCTTAATATTTTCTTAAAATATTAAGCATGTTTAAATAATTTTCCAAGGGACCTAGAAATATTAAGGAGAACTTAGGCCTAGAAAATCCATGTTTTCTCATTTAAATTGAGAAAACCAAGTACCAATGAGCTTTAAATGGGCTCCAAAAATGGGTATTAATTAGGTAAAATTAATATAAATTAGGTAAAATTAATATAAATATAAAAGAATTTTATTAGGGAATATTGGCATAATTATGGGTGATTTTAGGGGGATTTTCAGAATTTAGGAAATAAAAATAATAAAATAAATGAAATAAAAATAAAATAAAAATAAAGGTGCATGAGCCAAGGATTGAACCTTGGACCTCTTTTACAACCATGTAAGCCTTAACCAACTCACCTAGCAAGGGATTTCTTTGAGGAAATGAAGTGGATATAAGTTAAGATTAAGAAGAAGATGAAGAGTCATGGAGAGACTTTTCATTTACCTCCTTAATGGGCTATTAAAGGGGGGGTTTTGGGAGTTACCTCTTCCTCCCATTACTTGCATTTCGAAAAATCTTCCTCCCCTCATTCTTGCCGAGCACCAAGAAGAGGGTTTTCCCCTTGGAAAAGCTTCCACCAAGGTCCCATCTCCTAGATCTAAAGTCTCTTCCAAGGATACAAGGACAAGGGTGTTCAAGGGTCCAAAGATCTTACCATTTTCTTCTCTTCCAAGATTCGAAAAATCAAGAAACCCAAGGTAAGACTCCCTCACCTGTGGTATAATAGTTCCCCTATGATTTCCATGATTTTTAGCATGATATATTGGTTAGTTTTCGAATTTGATGTTGAAAGGAAAGAAAACCAAGACCCTCATGCTTAAGGGTTTCGGCCACCATGATTTCTAGGTCTATAAATATGCTAAAAATCTTTATAATACTATTTAATGTTCCCTTATGATGTGTAGAGGTTAAGTATAATTTTTGGGAATTTTTGGAGGACCCTAGGAACCCTAGGGTTTCGGCCAACATGAAAGAAACAAAACTAAGAACCTTAAGTTTATGGGTTTCGGCCACCATGATTTACAGGTCTATAATTATACAAAAAATCATGATAATGTTATTTAATGTTCCCTTATTATGTTTAGAGTTTAAGTATAATTTTTGGGGATTTTTGGAGTACCCTAGGGCACCCTAGGGTTTCGGCCAACATGAAAGAAACAAAACTAGAAACCCTATGTTTAAGGGTTTCGGCCACCATGATTTACAGGTCTATAATTATGCCAAAAATCTTGATAATGTTATTTAATATTCCCTTATGATGTGTAGAGGTTAAGTATACTTTTTGGGAATTTTTGGACTAACCTACGATACCCTAGGGTTTCGGCCAACATGATGGAACCTAAGCAAGCACCCTAGGACACCCTAGGGCTTCGGCCGCCATGTTTAAGGGTCTAAAATGATGACAAAAATCCCAATCATGATGTTTAATGTAGTTTCATGATGTCTAGAGGTTTAATACAATTTTTGGAAATTTTTGGGGTACCCTAGAGACCCCATATGTTTCGGCCAACCTCAAGGACCCAAGGGTTAGGGTTGAGCCTTTAACTTCAAGTATATGTTTATGTGTTGCCATGATAAGTATGATAAGTTTATGTTCAGGATATGAATGATACCATGATAAGAATTATAGGGTTATGATCACGATAAAAATGATGCTATGATATGTTAGGTTCATGATATGAATGATGCCATGTTAAGTATGTTATGTTTATGTTTAAGAATGAAAATGATGCCATGTTTAAGAATGAAAATGATGCCATGTTAAGTATGTTATGTTTATGTTCATGATAAGAATGATACATGCCATATCTTATGAATGATACATATGTATGCCATGATTTATGAATAAGATGTATGAATGCCATGTCTTATGAATGAAGTTAAGTACATGCCTTTAAGGCACAGCTATGATGTTATGTATGATGAATGACAAGTATGATAAATGAAAGATGATGCTTATGTCTTTAAGGCATAAATATGCTAAATGGCACGGTCGATGGTTGATGGTACGACGGTCGAGAGGACCGGTAAATGGGCCGGTAGACGGGCCGAGTCGTAATAAGTTATGCTATGTTAAGTATGCTATGAATGAATGATGAATGATGACACATGAAAAGTATTTTACTTTATGTATGGGCTTGTACCGGACCGAAGTATGGGTCCAAGGGATGGGCACCTTAAGAACGCCCCGGTTTTGGACTACCATAGTTGTCCACGGTTCTGGCCCTACCGGAGCTGGGCAACAGGGATGGGCACCTTAAGAACGCCCGGTTCGGGGACTACCGACTATGCTGTCCTTACCCTAGTAGGTTGGGGCTCGCGACCTCAGACTTGCTAGGGATGCGCGCTATGATGTATGTATGTGGTACAAGCCGGGGACCCCAAATGATGTATGATGATTATGTTTAAGCATTTAAAAGTATGTTTTAAAAGTTAAGCATCCCTTATGTATATGCATTCCACTCATGCATCCATTCATGTTATGCATTATGCTATAATGATAAGATTTTATGCTTACGTTTCATGTTAAGAAGTATGCATGAGAATGAATGATCTATGCCATGATTATGTTAGGAAGAGGTTCATATGCTATGATAGGTTTTATACCATGAATTATGCCATGCTTAGAATGTTCACTACGTTTATGAATTATGCCATGAATTATGTCATGCTTAGAATGTCTATGATGTTTATGTTTATGCCATGAATTATGCCATGCTTTGAATGTTCACTATGTTTATGATCTATGCCATGAATTATGTTCACTATGTTTATGAATTATGCCTTGAATTATGCCATGCTTAGAATTATGTTCACTACGTCTATGAATTATGCCATGAATTATGCCATGCTTAGAATGTCTATGATGTTTATGTTTATGCCATGAATTATGCCATGCTTAGAATGTTCACTATGTTTATGATCTATGCCATAAATTATGTTTACTATGTTTATGAATTATGCCATGCTTAGAATTATGTTCACTATGTTTATGAATTATGCCATGAATTATGCCATGCTTAGAATGTCTATGATGTTTATGTTTATGCCATGAATTATGCCATGTTTAGAATGTTTATGATGTTTATATTTATGTCATGTATCATGCCATGCTTATAATGTTACTATGATTATGTTCATGCCATGCTATGTATACGACAAGTGACGTATGATGTTATGTTCTAAGTAGAGCACCAAGTATGTTAATGTTTTATGTGCTCATTATGAGATGATGAATGATGAATGGTTTTGTGAGTAGGAAAGAGTCTTACTAAGCCTGTGTGCTTATAGTCTTATTTCCTTATACCGCAGATCATTCAAGGGGACAATGAAGGAAGCAGCAGGAGGGCAAGAACGCTTGTGTGTCGTAGTGACTTGGCCCAGGGAACTATATGTTTACTTATATGTTTGAATAATGACTTATGGAACCTTAAGATATGATGTTATGTGAGACATGATATGATGCTTAAGTTCAAAGTTAATATGCTAAGGTTCTCATGTCAATATGTTAAGAATGGTAACAGGGCATGTATAAGTTAAGTTATTCCGCTGCCTTATGATGTCTACATGCCCTAAGCATGTTAACGTAACGCCGCTTATGAAAAAGAAAAAAAAAAGCGGGCGTTACATTGGCGTGCCCGTAAGGTGGGTGATCCCTTGATCGTCGGCAGATCAAGCCCTGGAAATCCAGATAGAATAGAACCTCCTTCTCGGTGGAGAAACCACTCCACAACAGTCTCAAGAATGATATTAGATTAAGCACACAGTGACTCAAGAAAGCATACAGAGCGTGAGCATATACAGCACAAAGACGAGGCACAACTCAGAGGACAACACAGAACCACCCTAACGTGAGAACCTTCACTCAGCTCTCTGTTCTCTTGTGTCTGTTTGATTTCCGATCAGTTACTCTCCCTTCTTCTCTGCTTCGCCAGCTATTTCTTAAGCCTCGCTTCTGATCATCGCCAGGCTTCGTCAACACCCACTGAACCACAACCTGACCCACTGACCTTCACAGAGCGCCCAGTCCATTGAAGACCTCTTCAGCTAAGCCTCGGTTTGTCGCCAGCCGCGCCAGAAGCCGTTGAAACCTACGAAGGGAAAATGGACAAACCTGACCAAAGTCGCCACTTGACCCTCCTTCTTGGTTTGAGTCATCCCTGTCTCACCTGCACACTCATCAGATGATTAGCAAAGCATATCAAAAGGAATCAGCAGGTATTAGAAAGAAACCAGAACGAAATCAGACGTCTGACAACGATTCAAATTAAAGATATCAAACACTGATCGGTCACCCTGACCAATCAGTGAGGATCCTGATCGATCAGGCTCCTGCCTGATCAATCTAGTGACTCTGTGATCGGTCACACTGACCGATCAGGGCTTGAGGATCGGTCACACTGATCGATCAGGGCTTGAGGATCAGTCACCAGACTGATCCACCAGCTTACTGGGATTCCAAGCCACAACCCGCAGGTTTACTAACCTGATCGGTCACCTGACCGATCAGGTTGTGCCCTGATCGGTCAAGTGGCCGATCACGAGCCATCCTGATCGGTCAGGATGCAGACTGACCGATCAGGTTGCTTACAGAGATCTTCTGAGATCTCTCTGATCGTTCACTAGAACGATAAGAAGGCAAACAGAAACATTCTGTTCTCTTTCTGATCGTTCACCAGAACGATCAGACTCCCTGGATCGGTCACCAGACCGATCCACAACCAGGAGTTAGTGCCAACTCCCTGATCGGTCTCCAGACCGATCCATCTCCGACCAATTCAACCCTAAGTCTAGAGAACAGGCTCCCTAGCTTTCTCTGACTCATTCTGGTCTCGGAGAAAGAGCTCACGCGCCCTCTCCTACCAGTACACTCATGCTCAGTCCCCCGGACTAAGACTTCATGCCTGGCTTCACTCACCAGGACTTTGTTCAACCTAGCTTCACTCACTAGGACATGGCTTCACTCACCAGGGTTTCCTTCACCTAACTTCACTCGCTAGGACCCGGCTTCACTCACCGGGACTTCATTCAACCTAGCTTCACTCACTAGGACCTGGCTTCACTCACTAGGGGTTCGGTCACCTAGCTCCACTCGCTAGGACTTAGCTTCACTCACTGGGATTTCCTTCACTTAGCTTCACTCGCTAGGACCCAACTTCACTTACCGGGGTTTCCGTCACCTGTCTTCACTCACCAGGACCCGACTTCACTCATCGAGATTTCTGTCACCTAGCTTCACTCACCAGGACCCGACATCACTCATCGAGATTTCCGTCACCTGGCTTCACTCACCAGGACCTGACTTCACTCACCAGGGTTTCCGTCACCTGGCTTCACTCACCAGGACCCGACTTTACTCACCGGGGTTTCCGTCACCTGGCTTCACTCACCAGGACCCGGCTTCACTCACCGAGATTTTCATCACCTGGCTTCACTCACCAGGACCCGGCTTCACTCACCGGGGTTTAACACATATTTACTCAACCAAACTTAAATTGATGTCAACACCAAAACAACAATCGGGTCAGACTGTATCAACATTCTCCCCCTTTTTGTTGTTAGACAACTCGATTTAAGTTTAGGAATTAGAGATCAATAGAAGACAAATTTCCATTTTCGCAAGGGGATCAAAGTCCTCCCCCCTACAATTTGTAATAAGACTTAAACTTAATCAACCATTCTCTCCCCATTTGTCAAACACCGAAAGGGTATGGTTATTAAGTTTTAACATAACTTCCCCTTAAACAAGGGTCTCTCCCCAAACCCAATATAACGAAAGGTAAGTGTTGAATTGCATATGAAAACATATACAGAATTATATCATGGTAAAAAAATGTATATGCTTCATATGTAGTAAGGAATCAAAGACAGTGTCAATTAATGGGTCAGAGTTCATCAGTCTATGAATCGATCAGAGAGCCCTGATCGGTCTGTGGATCAATCAGAGAGAGCTCTGATCGGTCACCTTGATCGTTCAGGATGAGGCCTGATCGGTCTGTGAACCGATCAGATCTCAGATGAGTTCTAAAACTCGGATATCAGACTGCATCGACAATTGACAGTTCAAGAAAACCCTTAACCAACATAAACAACATGATTTGTGTCCCTTAACTAAGCTTTATTCCTCATCAAGAATCAAGAATTCCTATGGATTTAAAAAAAAATACCAAAAACAAGTTAGTATCAATTACAATGAATGATCAATTATGTTCCAAGTAAGTTTATAACATGTTTGCTTCAACCAATCCATAGATTTAAGTTTGTCTTAACCATAGACCTAACTCTCAATTCTATTTGATAATTCATCAGGATTGGATAAATTGGATAATTCATAAACCCAAGTTTGCATCAAGTCCATTTTTCTTAACCATAGACCTAATTAGATTGGAGTATTCTTGATAAATCATAGTCCCAAATGTATATAAAATACAAATGAGAAAAATTTTCAGTGACACCAATAAATAGAGTAAATGGGAAAAATTTTCCATGTATCTATATTGGGTATGGAGTTTATGATTTCCATTTAACTCCAATCATCTAAATTCGAGATGGAAAAGAACCATTCCTCATAGGTAGTAAATGATTATCCTTTATGTGGAGGAAATGGTAAGCACATCCCTAACTAGGAATGGCCATGTATTTGGAACACCAATTATCAACAACCCATGTTGATAGATGCTCCCCCTCAACCAAAGCTATACAGTTCTAAATATAGAGGTTTTAGGTACCCAAACTTTGGGACCTAATGCATCTACAAAGTATGATTTTGGCACCCATGCCTTGATCACTTTCTTTTGAACCCTAGGAACCTTTGATGACCTAACATGAGTTCTACATATTAATGAGACAAAGCTAGGTTCTTTAGGTCGGTAACCTATACCGGCCTTGTTATAAACTGCCTTTTGAGAGTTGAGGATCATGTCTAAAGTTTTAGAGCTAGTTGAAAACTTCTCAAGAATATTCTTGAATTTTTCAACTTCACTCCTCAAGGTCTTGTTTTCATCCTCAAGGGACTCATTATGCAAATCATCAATTACCTCATCCTTAGAGGTTTTCAATTTTTCTACTTCTAATTTTAATGATTTTACTTTATTCTTAGACTTCTTTAACAAATTAGTTAAGCATGCAATGGTTCTATAGCACTTATCTAATTCGGGAGAGATTACCTCTTCATCATCTGAAGATGATGAAGCCGCCGTTGAGGAGTCCCTTGATTCGTTATCACTCCTTTCTTCATTTGAATCCTCTATTGCCATGAAGGCCATGTGACAGAAGCTCTTCTCCTCCTCCTTTTCCTTCTTCTTCTTCCTTCTGTCGCCTGCCACAAAAGCCACACCCTTCTCCTTTGGGCTTTGGTTAGCAATCTCATGTAGTTTCATTTCACAAAATAAATCTTCTAATTTAATAATAGACAAGTTCTTGGATACCTTGTAGGCATCCACCATGGATGACCACAAAGCATTCCTAGGAAAGGATTTTAGTACGTACCTTACAAGGTCGTGATTCTCGACCTTCTCATCAATGGAATGTAAACCGTTAAGTATTTCTTTGAATCGGCCATGGAGTTTACTTACCGTTTCGGACTCCTTCATGGTGAGGTTTTGGAGTTGGTTGAGGAAAAGGACCCTCTCAACAATAACTACATCTTTTTTTGGAGAATTTTGTTGACTTTATTTACTTTCTACAATACTTCAAACCATATTACCATGCCCATAAAAAAAAATTAAAAAGTTCAAAGTTCAACATTTGCCAAAGACTCTTCATGTTGTTGCATCACCACTATGTTATACTAGATGCAATAGTGCATCTCTTATTTGAGAAACTTGAAATCTTATGGCTTTTACACTATCAAGATGACTTTCCCAACGTATATTTGATCATGATTTTAACGTAAGTCTTTCTTTTTTGTGACCTTTTACAAAAGATTTATGGTCCTCCCACCGTTTTGTTGAATCGGAGAACAATTTAGAAATTCTCTATATCACTCTAAAAAATGATTTAACTTAAACACAACTCATAGTCATATCACAAAGCGCAAGATTAAAAGAATTACATCTACATGAGTGTAAAATGTCCTAGGATACTCTTTAAGTTCTTTTGAATATTATAATTCATTTTGAATATTATAGCTAAGATAATGTACACATCGGGTCTCTTTTCTTCTGATGCGCCAAAGGTGCTCTTCCATGATCAAATCTAAATCAACAATCATTCGAATCATATTTAGAACAATTTGGCTATTGTGATCATCAAGTTTTGCATTACTTCCACGAAATGCCAAATTAGAACCGTTAACATGAATTTTTACAACACTAATAATTCTCTTCAAAACATCTCTCCAAAATATTTTTTCTTTCTCGAGACTTTTTTTTTAGAAGAATCAATTGTTAGTTTTTTTCTCAGCCTTATTTATGCCTCCATCCAGTTTATTAAGATATTTATATGATTAGTGCTTCTTTCATGCTCACTAAGTATTGTGTGAATATTTTTTCAATCATCATAACCTATAGTTGTTGTCAAAGGATTTGATATAACTTATCTCTTTTGAATAACACAAAACAAAAGAAAAATACTTTATCCTTTTTCCGAGAGTACACAATCCATGGTCTATCAAGTTTTTCTCCATTCAACAATGACCGACTGTAATGTCTACCATTGAAGATTCTACTGTGATCATTGACCGGATACATGATATCCATAACTCTTTTTGGATCTCTCTCATTTAATAACTCAATATTTTTTGAGGCATATTATTCTCTCAATTTTCTAGATCGAACAAATCATCTAATTCTTCACAATTCAAATCTAAATTTTCATTCAAATTTTCAATATCATTTGCAAATACATGAATCCCATCATTCAAAACTAAATTTTTGGTCAAAATTTGATCAACAACTATATTTTCAGGATTCAAATTTTGATCCGAATTTGTAATAATAGTCAAATCTTCAACTATGAAAACTACAAGTTTTATATACTTTTTCATAGACCTAGTAAGTGATTTTGTAAGAATCTCATCTTTCTTTTTTTCCTCTTCAAATTTGTAGATTCAAATTTTCTTTTTCCTGTCACAATTCACAATGCAAATCTATCAAAACAAAAACAAAATATAATTTAAATACTAACAAATATATTTCTAGGAGTTTCAAATTAATCAATGATAGACTTAATTGCATTAAGCAATTTTGATGCATAAAACATTCTAGAATATAACTTTAATAATGGCAATAAATAGATTGCTTTTAGAATACTAATTTTTGATACATCGATCCATTTGAGCATGCTCAAATAATAATTAACAACAAGTAAGCATACTCAGATATTGATTAACTACAATTATATATGGATGCACATGCACATCAGTAAATTAATGCAAATTACCAATCCGCACATTTTTGGTGTAAACTATTTAAATATTGTTTTTGTTTGTTGTGAGGCCATAAAAGATGGTAGCCTTCTATTTTGAGTGCTTATTCTTCTCGTCCCATCTCTGGCCTAAAGTGCTACTATCACACACTTAAATCCTCTTCTTTATAGAGCTAGGTCAATATAGTATACAGATACTAAATTCCTATACCATATACCATATGAAAAATTTGGTATAAAATAATTTATACTACCGTACCAAAAATTTGGTATACCAAATTTTCGGTATGATATGTGTTTCACATTGAAAATTTTGATATATCGAAATTTGGTACGGTATACAGTCTATACCAAAAAATTGTACCTTTAAAATTTTAAACGGACCTTGTATAAAGAATAAAAGGACTAATAGATCAAGGAGACTTACAACTTACAAGTTGTCAATATATTCACAAATCAAGAAAAGACTTACAACTTACAAGTTGTCAATATATTCACAAATCAAGAAAATATTCAGAGAAGAAGTATAATGGTGCAAGAAAAATTTGCATTGGGACGATCTTGTTTTAAAAAATATAGATCAACGAGTTTCGAATAAAAAAAACATTGTCTCATTGTGACATCCAAGTCAAAAGTTATAGTCTTCAAAATTTTACTACAACAACTATATAATTGTAGCAACTACTAGACAGTAGCTATTACAACATATAACAACTACTCGACAATAGCTGCTATAATATGTTTGTAGTAGCTAATAGCTGCTACAACGTAAGAAATCTTTCAAAAACCATAATTTTTTCCTCAAAAATTAGAATGAGATGATTGTTTTTTGAATTATAAATTTCTGAATGAGCTTCAATTAAAAAATCATCTAGTTCTAATATCTAAGTCAAAAGTTATGATTTTCAAAATTTTACTACACAATTATAGTAGCTATTGTCGAGTAGTTGCTACACGTTGTAGTAGTTGTATGCGAGTTGGTTTTGATATAGTCAACCAAGTCAAGTTAAGTCCTATGACATTTGATCCTTGTGTAAAAGTGTGCAAGAGATTAGGAGCACAAGAAGTCGAGCAGAAGACAAAGCGAGCTAGAAGGATGACATAGGAAGGAAGATGATGGGCTTGGTGCGCAACGTCGGAGGGACGAGAAGTTGGGGAGGAAGATCGTTCGAGGAGAAGGTCAGAGTTGGGTTCGGATGAGCTCAACTCCGAGTAATCGGAGCATCATCCAAGCATACAGGAGCGTCAAAGATCAACTTGGAAGTTGATCTTGAAAACCTGAGGTGTCTCAATCTTTTTAAAGGAGCCTCAGGTGTGTAGTTTAAAGCTACGCTCCAACACAGCTAAGGCGCCTTAGTTTCGACTAAGGTACCCTAGTTTGGAACTAATGCACCCTCGGTTGGATCTAGAGCACCCTAAGTGAACAATAGCTGTTAGGCTACCGTTGCTACATGAATAACCTTTTACCCATTGAGGGCACCCTGAGTTATAACTAAGGCATCCAAAATATCATGTTAGTAAACAATGTTGATGCAGTCTGATCGTGATTGTTGTTTTGGTGTTGACACAATTTTAATTTAGGTGAATGAGATGATTGGGATTAAGTCCTGGTCGGGGGCTGGGCATGGAGTGATTGAAATCCTAGCTTGGGAAGCTAGGTTGGATGAAAGCCTGGTGAGTGAAGCCAGGTCCTAGCTTGGGAAGCTAGGTTGATGAAAGCCTAGTGAGTGAAGCCAGGTCCTAGCTTGGGAAGCTAGGTTGATGAAAGCCTGGTGAGTGAAGTCAGGTCCTAGCTTGGGAAGCTAGGTTGGATGAAAGCATGGTGAGTGAAGCCAGGTCCTAGCTTGGGAAGTTAGGTTGATGAAATCCTGGTGAGTGAATCCAGATCCTAGCTTGGGAAGCTAGGTTGAAGTCCCGGTGAGTGAAACTGGGCACGGAGTCTTGGTCCGGGGGACTGAGCACGAGACAAAGAAGGCTGGGAGCCCATTCTCTTGACTTAGAGTGGAATTTGCCTTGGCTGGATCGGTCTGGTGACCGATCAGGGAAGTTGGCACGATCCTCTTTCGTGGATCGGTCTGGTGACCGATCCAGTGATGTCTGATCGGTCTGGTGACCGATCAGGGAGCATACAGTGACTTTGGTTGCTTTTTGTTCAGCTTCTGATCATGTGGTGACCGATCAGGGAGAGAACAGAAGCTTTTGTGTTCGGCTCCTGATCGGTCTGGTGACCGATCAGGGAGACCTTCAGATCGGACTGGTGAACGATCCAAGGGATCTCAGGAATCGCGAGTTTCTCACTATGACCAATCAGGCTGGAGCCTGATCGGTCAGGAAGTGCTCTGATCGGTTACCAGACCGATCAGGCCACACCCTGATCAGTCTGGTGACCGATCAGTAGGCTTGGCCTGCAAAACTGAAAATTCCTCAGAGAAAGGGTGGATCGGTCTGGTGACCAATCCAGACTTGGGGATCGATCTGGTGATCGATCACGAAGAAATCGCGATTTCGGGTTTCTCACTGGGGACCGATCAGGCTGGAGCCCGATCAGTCTGAGCCCATCCTGATCAGTCTGGTGACCGATCAGGGGTCACTCTGATCGGTCTAGTAACCGATCAGTAGCTGACAGCTTTAATTCAAAAGCGCTGTCAGAGTTCTGATTGCGTTCTGATTTCCACTGATACACTACTGATTTCGCTTTGATCTTCTCTGCTTTACTGATGCAAGTTTGATTTCATTTGCTAAACCTCTGATTGAGTGTGCAAGTGACAGGGATGACTTCAAACATTGAAGGAGGGTCAACTGGGTTCTTTCCATGTATCAGGTTTGGCTGTTTCTCCTTCTCAGGTTGCAACGGACGCTGGAGCTGCTGGCAACAGACCTGGGGCTCGACTGAGAGGGTTTTGGGAGTCCAGGAGAGCTCAGTGGTAGCTGGGCAGTTGCAGATGGGCAGTTGGTGTGTTGCAGAGCAGCGTCTGCGGTGATCTGGCGATTGATGGGCAGAGGCTTAAGTGCTTTGTAGCGAAGAAGCCTCGAGGATAACCTTTGATCTCCTCATCTCTTGAGAAACACTCTGAACTCTCAAGAAACTCTGGCATACACTGTAAGTGAACTGTTGGGTGCGATTGGAGTACTTAGAAGCGTTGCAAGGGCGATCAACAAGCAGACAAGGGAGAGCTGAGTGAAGGCTCTTGCCGATGTTGTGCTGGGTTGTGAGTATCGCTTTGTAGACGTTTCTCCTTGTGCTCTGTAAGTGTGATTGTGTCTCTATACATTGATTTCATATCCTGTGTTGTTGAGACATATTGTGGAGAAGTTACTCCACCGAGAAGGAGGATCCATCTATCCGGATTTTCGGGGCTTGATCTGTCGACGATCAAGGGATCGCCCACCTTACGGGCACGCCAAGGAGTAGGGGCAAGTTATCCCCGAACCTTGTAACTCCTCTTTGTTAGCGTTTTGTGCTTGTGCTTAGCTTAGGGTTTAGTGTTTGCATTTCTCTGTTTTGTTTTTGCTTCCGCTGTTGCTACTAACCCTAAGTGCAGAAAACCTAATAGTTCAAGAAATTTGTGTCTGGCTACATTCCACCTCCCATCTCTTGCAATCCATGCACCAACAAGTGGTATCAGAGCTTGGGGCTCTGTTCAAGCGGCTTAACATCCGAGAGTCAACAACAATGACTTTAAGAGAAGGTTTTAGCACCACCCGACCTCCCTTCTTCGATGGATCGGATTTTCAATATTGGAGGTCTCGCATGGAGTACTACCTCAAGACCAACATAGGAATGTGGTTCTCCGTGAAGGAAGGCTTCACCCCTCCAAGAGATGCGGAGGGAAAAGAGTTAGAGTCTTCACGTTGGTCGGCTGAGCAAACCCGAAAAGGAGGAGCTGATGCGAAGGCGGTGGTTACTTTGCAATGTGGAATGAACAAGGATCAACTAATCAAGGTTGGTCCCTTCTCAAGCGCAAAGGATTTGTGGAATAAGCTCATCGAGCTTCATGAGGGCACCCGAGACTCGAGAATAGCCAGAGAGACTTGTTCCTCAATCAACTACAAAATCTCTCCATGAAGGAGAGTGAAACGGTAACTGAACTTCATAGTAGATTCAAAGAGGTATTGAATGGTCTTCACTCCATTGACGAAAAGGTTGAGAACTGCGACCTTGTGAGGTATGTGTTAAAAGCTTTTCCAAGGAACGCCTTGTGGTCATCCATGGTGGATGCCTACAAGGTTTCTAAGGACTTGTCAATTATAAAATTGGATGATCTATTTTGTGAAATGGAGCTACATGAAATGGCTAACAAAGGCCCCAAGGAGAAGGGATTGCACTTGTACCAGGGGAAAAGACCAAGAAGGAGAAGAAGAAGGAGAAGCAAGTCTCTTCATCTTCATCCGAGTCCGAGTCCGAATCGAGGAGGATGGCAGCGAATCTTCTTCATCCGAGATGGCCAATTTCGTAAGGAGGATGATGAGGAAGAGCCGGCGCTACAAGGGCAAAGGTAACCCTAGTGAAGTTAAAATTGATAAGTCTAATGTTACTTGTTATGAGTGTAGCAAGAAAGGGCACTACAAGAAGGACTGCCCAAAGCTAAAGAAGAAGGAGGAGAAATCAAAGAAGAAGAAGAAGGCATTGAAGGCCACATAGGATGAATCGTCCTCTAGTTCATTCGAAGAAGAAAAGGAGGAGAAGAGTACACGCCATGTAGCACTTATGGCCATTGAAGATCAAGAAAGCAGTGATGAATCCATGGACTCTTCAAACGCGGCTTCATCATCTTCGGATGATGAAGAGGTAATTTCTCCCAATTAGACAAATGTTATAGAACCATTGCATGTTTAATCGAATTGTTAAAGAAGTCAAAGGAAAAGGTTAAATATTTGAAAGTAGAAGTAGAACAATTGAAATCCTCTAGGGATGAGGATATTGATGACTTGCATGTGGAAATGTTAGAAGATTAGAACAAATCTTTGAAGAGTGAGGTTGAGAGACTCAAGAGTGTTCTTGAGAAATTCTCAACTAGCTCCAAGACTTTAGATATGATTTTAAATGCACAAAGGGTGGTTTACAACAAGACCGGTATAGGTTACCAACCTAAAGAACCATCATTTGTTTCCTTAATGTCTAGGACTCATGTGAGATCACCTAAGACTCCTAGGGCTCAAAAGAAAGTGGTCAAGGCATGGGTGCCTAAGTCATGCATTGTAGATGCTTTAGGTCCTAAGATTTGGGTACCTAAATCTTCCATTTTTCGTATTGTGTAGGCTTTGATTGAGGGGGAGTATCTATCAACTTGGTTCGTTGATAGTGGGTGTTCCAAACATATGACCGGTGATAGATCCTTATTCACTACCCTTCAAAGAAATAGTAGAGGTAATGTTTTCTTTGGTAACAATGGTAGTCTTAAGGTTGTAGGGATAGGAGACATTTAAATATCCGAATGTCTTAGGATTAAAAATGTCCTTCTAGTCAAGGGGATGACATTTAATCTCCTAAGTGTCAGTCAATTGTGTGATGCGGGTTACACAATTGGTTTTCAATCAAGTCAATGTCTAGTTAGACAACATGACACACTTGACACGGTACTAGTAGGCACAAGGATAGATAACATTTATCAAGTTTCTTTTAAAAGTGCTACTAATGCTTTTGTTAAGTATTTCATGTCAAGAGAAGATGAGTCTAACCTTTGGCACCAGAGATTGGCACATGTGAACATGAAGAACATCCGAAAATTGGCCAACAAGGGACTAGTTTGTGGCTTACCAAGCATCAAGTACGAAAAGGAAAAGATTTGTGACGCATGTCAAATGGGTAAGCAAACGAAATCTTCACACAAAGGTAAAGCGATGTATGTACTTCTACTGCTTTAGATTTACTCCACATGGATCTATTTGATTGTAGTACAATTATATCCTTGAATGGTAGTAGATATTATTTTGTGATCATTGATGATTTTTTAGATATACTTGGACCTATTTTCTAAAATACAAGGATCAAACCCTAGATGTTTTTATTTTTTTTTTGTAGAAGAGTTGAAAATGAAAAATCATCAACAATTAAAACAATTAGAAGTGATCATGGAGGAGAATTTCAAATCCAAAGATTTTTAGAGTTTTGTCAAGAGAGAGGATATAAACGTGAGTTCTCCACTCCTAGAACACCACAACAAAATGGTGTTGTAGAGAGAGGAAGAACCGAGTCTTACAACAGGCTGCACGAAGCATACTCAATGAGTACTCCTTACCGAGTTACTTATGGGCTGAAGCTCTGAACACAGCATACTACGTGCAAAACCGAGTCCTCATTCATAGATTCTTAGGGAATACTCCTCATGAACTTTGGTTTGGAAAACCACCTACAGTTAAACATCTAAGGGTGTTTGATTGTAAGGTGTTCATTCTGAACACCAAGGACCATCTTGGAAAGTTCACAGCGAAAGCTGATGAAGGGATACTGGTCGGGTACTCCCTTGTCTGCAAAGCTTATCGAGTCTATAACAAGAAGTCAAGATTGGTCGAAGAGTCTTCTGATGTTGTCTTTGAGGAAATTCTAAAAGCTAATGATCAATCAGGAGATGTAGAAGGAGCTCAATTCGAACTTAGGAAACTAAATTTGGATGGAAGTCCAAGTGTTGTAGATGGTGGTGATGAATCTGATGATGGTGAACCTAGACAACTCATAGATCAGTCGGATCCTGAGGCTGAGCCTGTGTCTAGTGACACCATCCAAGAAGCACCTCCAACACCAAGGCAAACGAGGTTAGCCTCTAGTCATCCCCAAGACCAAATTGTTGGAGACATCCATCATGGGGTTAGAACTAGATCATTCATTAGGAATGAGACTAATGAAGTTGCCCTAATTGTCGAAATTGAACCTTGGAAAATTGACGAAGCATTAGATGATCCCGATTGGATCATTGCCATACAAGACGAACTAGGTCAATTCGAGAGAAGTCAAGTTTGAGACTTAGTCCCTAGACCTAAGAAGACCACCATTATTGGAACCAAATGGGCCTTCAAGAACAAACTGAACCATAAGGGAGAAATCGTAAGAAACAAGGCACGCTTAGTAGCCAAGGGCTATAGTCAAGTTGAAGGCATTATGATGAGACCTATGCTCCCGTGGCACGATTAGAATCGATCCGATTGATGCTTGGATTTGCTGCACATCGAGGTTTCAAACTCTATTAAATGGATGTCAAATCGGCCTTTCTAAATGGTTTCATAAGAGAAGAGGTCTATGTCGAACAACCTTCGAGGTTTGAGAGTTCCGAATTTCCAAACCACATGTTCAAGCTCAAGAAGGCGCTCTACGGCCTCAAACAAGCACCTCGAGCTTGGTATGAATGGTTGTCGACATTTCTCATTGAAAAAGGCTTTGTGAGAGGATAGATAGACCCTACACTATTTCTACGAAGAGATGGTGACAATATATTATTATCCCATGTGTATGTCGATGACATAATTTGTGGCTCAAACAATAAGGGTTATTTGAATAAATTTATTGGACACATGGAGAGTGAATTTGAGATGAGTCTAGTAGGAGAGTTGACTTTCTTCCTTGGACTCGAAATCAAACAAACTCGAGATGGAATCCATGTGCACCAATCAAAATACACTCAAGAGATGCTCCGAAAATTTAACATGAGTGATTCTAAAGAGGTAACCACTCCCATGGCAACAAACACAAAATTAGACAATGATGAGAGTGGTAAACCTGTTGACCTAACTCAATATCGAAGCATGATAGGTAGTTTACTATACCTCACAGCTAGTCGACCTGATATTCTTTTTGCTGTGGGTATATGCGCTAGGTATCAAGTTTGTGCCAAGGAATCTCATTTAATTACCGTTAAAAGAATTCTGAGATACCTTAAGGGCACAATTGGAGTTCGTCTTTGGTACCCCCGTATCGAGTCATTTGACCTAATTGGCTACACCGATTCCAACTATGCTGGGTCCAAGTTGGATCGGAAGAGCACGAGTGGGGGTTGCCAATTCTTAGGATCATCACTAGTTAGTTGGTTAAGTTGGAAGCAACATTGTGTTGCTCTCTCCACGATCGAGGCAGAATATATCGCCATGGGAGAGAGTGTATCACAATTGTTGTGGATGATTCATATACTAGAGGACTATGGATTAACCTACAAGGGTGTGCAAGTGTTGTGTGGCAACATAAGCACGATAAACCTAACAAAGAATCCAGTCCATCATTCTAGGACCAAGCATATTGAAGTGCGTCACCACTTCATTAGAGATCATGTTGCTAGAGGAGATATTTCACTCTCACATATAGAGTCAAAATCGAACCTAGCGGACATTTTCACTAAACCACTCCCCGAGAATGAATTTAGTTTCTTACGAAGGGAATTGGGAATGTGTCATGCTTCATAGGATTAAAGAGCATTCAAAACCCTTCATGATTATTTCAAATTGTTAAGGGACAACAATTGGGCAACTTGGGGACATCTCACACAAACTATAAGGTTTAACAAAATATTTTTGTTTGCTAGAAATGGGGTGAGATGCTAGGATCAACCTAATTACTCAAAATGATAATGCATCCCTTGAGAAATTAGGTTGACGAGACAATAATCATTAAGTTGACCAAGTATAGGGAAAACCAATGCATAACATATGTGTACTTGGCTCCATGATCATACTTGGACATTCCAATCAAGGAAACTTGATTGGAGACTTATTTTGGATACAAACTTATTTGTCATTGGTTGAATGCTTTGATTGAATTTGCCTTCACCTGGGTGGAGCAACTTGATTTGTTAAATCCATAAGGACCTTTGATCCTTGGTAAGGAATCAATTCTAGTTGAGGGAACACCTCCAAGATCGATAAATTTTCATCGGATCTTATCAGAAATCGAAGAAAAGTCTGAAATTGAAGTTTCTGATATCGTATCAGAAACTTTCTGCTATCTGATCGGTCCGCAGACCGATCAGGAGATGTCTGATCGGTCCAAAGACCGATCAGAGATGGCCTGATCGGTCCAATTGACCGATCAAGAAATTCCTCGACACCTCACTGCAATCCCTCTGTGTTGGCTTGGATCGGTCCACAGACCGATCTGGCCCCCTTTGGTGATCGGTCCACCGACCGATCAGGAGGGTCACAGAAAATCTCATGAACTCACTGTTCGCTTCCTGATCGATTAGCAGACCGATCAGGGGCTTGCCTAATCGATCAACCGACCGATCAGGACCAAGCCAGACCGATCAGGCTGGAGCCTGATCGGTCTGGGCATTCCTAGATCAAACGGTGATCCGTTCGATCGCATTAAATTTCGGTTGATGGATCGGTCCACCAACCTATTAACTTCATATCCTTACCTCTTCAACCCTAGCCGAAACCCTCATCTTCTTCCTGAGCTTCCTTCTCCTGCGAGATCTGCTTGTGAGATTTTGTGAGTGTTCAGCGAGTCCTTCCTTCGGCTAGATCTCTGTTCTCTGGGGGTTCAGTACTTGCGAGCTCTCTCCGTGCGTCGGCATGTTGCTAAGTCTCCTTCCTGCTCAATCTGCGCAAGTTCTTGGGGGATCTGTGTGCTTCTTCACGCGAGCTCCAACTTAGTCTGGATTTCTCCTTCTTGCGCAAGATTTCTAAGAGTTCTCTGAGGATCTTTTGTGCAATCCCTGGGCCTTCTTCCCAAGCCAATCGATCATCAACATGGCACCTAAGTAAGATTTCTTCTGCTTTCAACTTGTTGATTATTTCAAAGATCATTATTCTTGGTGAACTAACCTTAATGTTTCATTGTGTGGTTCATTTTGGTTTGTGTCGTGACCTTGCCATGATCCTTAACCTTACTGATTACACCTAATGTCATTTGATCAATTCATTGTGTTATGATTCATTTGATCAACCCCTCTTTACATGATCAAATTTGTGTGTGCCATGGTTATCAACTTGTATCGTGACCTTATCAATGTTCCCTCTTTGTGCCATGATCTTCACTGAATTTGATCCATTCATTGTATCATGATCATTTGGTGCCATGATTTTTATCCTATCCAACATTAGAAAATCCTCCAAAGGCAAAGAACCCGCTGAGGGGACTGTAGGGTTTTTCGGGCCGCGAAAACTGCTTTTTCGCGTCGCGAAAACCCCGAAAGCCCCAATAGAAAGGATCCGAGCGAAGAAAACCATTTCAAAAATTTACGAGTGCTCGTTTACATGCTTCAAAACCGATCTACAACCTAGATCTATTAGAGAAGAGAAAACTACCTTCGATGCGTGCCCCGCAATTCCCGCTCGCTCCTCGGTTGGTGTCGGATCTCAAGGATGCAAAGTAGCAACCCTCTAGAAGTATCCACACAAGCAAGAGAGTGGAGAGGAGAGCCCAAAAGTGTGCTAGCACTCCTTAGGGTCTCGGCAAGATGAGAGGAGAGGGAGAGCAAAAACCAAGTAAGGAGAATCATCAATCACACACTCACACAAAAATCATTTTATGTGTGTTTAAGTGGCAGGCCACTTAATGGTCATTATTGGCCATTAAGTGGCCGGCCACCACACTTGGTAACCCCCTATTTGAATTCAAAATTCAAATGGGGAGGTTACTTAGCCTTGATGATGATGCCAAGTCATCACTTGGTCAAGTCAAGGTGATGTGGCTTGAGTCAAGTCAAACTTGCCTCTTATGGACTTTCCATATTTAGCCAAAGTCAAACTTTGACTTCATTATTCTCCCATGATTAGATTCATCCAACACTTGGATCAAACTCGAGTCCAACTCAAGTTGTCTAATTTGAGTCAAGTCAAACTTGCCTTTTATGGACTTTCCATATTTAGCCAAAGTCAAATTTTGACTTCATTATTCTCCCATGATTAGATTCATTCAACACTTGGATCAAACTCGAGTCCAACTCAAGTTGTCTAATTTAAGTCAAGTCAAACTTGCCTTTTATGGACTTTCCATATTTAGCCAAAGTCAAACTTTGACTTCATTACTCTCGGTCCATCAAATGGACTTATTCTCCATCTATTGCTCAATGTGTGTGACCCTATAGGTTCTTGTAACGTTGGCAATGCCCTTAAACCTATTTAAGGACATAAGCAATGAGAGGTATCTAGCAACACATCATTGCTACCCAAGTTACAAGAATGTTGAGATCCAACATCACCATTGTGACTAATAATTGTGACCATCACAATATGTGACAACATCCTTCTATCCTCGATATCTAGATTGATCTTTCATGAAGCATAGACCGTGTCATCCTCAAATCAATCTATGTGTCTTGAACTCCAAGTAGACTCACTATAATCAAATAAGCTCAATATCTCATATTGCCTTATTTGGGCATGGCCATGCACTTAGTGATCTCACTCTATCAAGACTATGATATCTCTCCCGTCATATAGGAGGGATAGATCCCATCTACATCACTCACATCCCTCCGCATAATTTGTTACATACCCAGTAATCACCTTTATAGTCCACCCAGTTACGGGTGACGTTTGACGAAACCAAAGTACATAACTCCTTATGTAGGGAACTATGGTGACTTCAGGTCTAAGGACTAATAGTTATACTAATAGTCACATGAGAAAGTATATGACACTCATATAACGATCCATGATACTTTCTCATGGCGGGCCATTCAGTATACATTCTCTAATGTATACCCATGTGTCAACTTGATATCTCATATCCATGACTTGTGAGATCAAGTCATCATGTTGACCTACATGCTAGTCTCTATGCATTAACATTGTCCTTGAATGTTAATACTTGACTAGGAATAATTAAGAGTAGTATTCTCTATATCATCTCACTATCGATTCAACTAATCGATTGATATAGATAAGAACCTTCTATTCAAGGACGTTATTATACTAAGTTATTTGGCACCAATACACATAAGTACAATAACCATAAGAAATGCCTTTATATATAAGAAATATATATACAAGAATATGATACAATGAGTCTAAAAAGTAATCATCATATGATTGGCTCTAGGGCTCTCACTAACAGGGACCTCGAAGGGCAAAGGCCCTTCCTCGTCTGCACCCTTCCAAAGGCCTCAACCTCCTTCTGATGACAGATTTCAAAATGCTCATTTCGAATTGTTCTTTCATAGTCGCACTTTCAAACTACTACCTTGTCGAACTGTGGACCGAGCGTTTGTTTACAAGCACTGTCCGTCAGTACGACAGATCGTTGAGCATTACAACCTTCAATCCATTCTCTTTCTTGAGCGGCCGATAAACTTTGATTTAGTCTCCGAGTTTTATAACAACATGGTCAGTGGAGAGGGTTCGGGGTATAGGACCCGAGTCGCCAACATCGACCTCAACTTTGATTTGGCTGCTTTCACTACCTTTCTAGCCTGTCGACGATCCAACAACGATTTTCCGCTCTACCCTTATCTTCCGGATCCTTTACCGGCCCCTTCGATGGAGTCACCCCGAACTCTATCTATGAGTATTTTTTCGGCCATCCCAGGCTGGGGGGTCATGGTGCGCCTGCTGGTACTTTCCCTACGTTTACTGCGCTCAGCTTATCCCCACCCGACTATGTTCTTTCCAAAATCATAACCAACTGTCTTGTGCCAATAACCTCAAAGACCCTAGCCGAAATTTGCTCATTCCACTGCTTGATGCTCTACGGATGCATCGGCAGTTAGACTTTGATATTGTGATGACCATATATTTCTCTATCATCACCTACAGTCAGATCGACCGTCAGACGGTTTACATGCCATTTGGACATATCATTACTGCCTAGCTTCATTCGGTCGGTATCGACTTGTCACAGGGCAGGATCGTGCCTATGGTTCGGCAGGACTGCCGACTTGGCCAACGCGCGTTGGCCCAGTCTGGCATTATTGTCACACCGCAGGGGCTGAGGTGGAAGGATAGGAGAGGTGTGGGAGAGTTACCTAGGGCAGCCCATGCTCAGATACCCGTAGCTGCGGCCATACATCAGGAGCCGCCCGCTACTGCAGAGGACTACTATGAGCCGGATCCAGACCTTCGCTGGCAAGTTGCAGAGCTGGATCAGACCATACAGCGTAGACATCATATTTCCGAGCTCTGGCGACAGGAGGTCCGCTCTGAGTTTCGGTCTTTCGATCGCAGACTACTCGTGATAGAGCCTGACGTCTCTGGGGTCCGCTCCCGGCAGGAGGCATGGTACGAGGAGTGGCGCGCTTAGACCGCTGGTCATCCGTACCAACCTTCATCTTCTGGAGCTGCGCCCTCCAACAGCACTGCACCAGAGAGCATCATACCTATTGATGATACATCTGACGACGACCCTGCTGAGGATTGATTTGATTGTACTTTGATCTTGCTCCCCTGATTTGTGATCTGACTGTTTTGCATATTATGACTTGGTGATATATTTGACTATGCTTTGATGCATTGCTATGCATCCGACTTTGATCTTGCTTTGTGATGTATTTGAGTACTTGACTATTATGACTTTGATATGGTTGACTATTTGACTATGTTTTCATGCTATGATTATCTACCTGGATTTTGCTTTATGATTCATCCATTGGACTATTTTACTATCTTATGTTTCGATTGTTCATTTCCTTGATTGATATGCTACATGTGATTGCTATGTTCTGCTTTATCTTTCTCATATGCCTTCATATATCTATCAATTAAATCTATCTTTTGTTGTTTTGGGAGAACCCCTAGGTTTGAGGGGGAGGATTGTTAAACTTAACAACCAGTCTACACCCTTTTCGGTGTTTGAAAAAGGGGGAGAGTGTGGTTAGTTAAGTTTGGGATGATTACGAGTTTAAATGTTGTAGGGGGAGGATCCTAATTCTCCTACGATTGTGAAATTTGAGAAAATTGATTTCCAAATCCCTAAACTTAAAATCGGGTTGTCAAACAACAAAAAGGGGGAGATTGTTGATGCAGTCTGACCCTGATTGTTGTTTTGGTGTTAACACCAATTTTAGTTTAGGTGAATGAGATGATTGGGATTAAGTCCTGGTCGGGGACTGGGCACGGAGTGATTGAAATCCTAGCTTGGGAAGCTAGGTTGGATAAAAGCCTGGTGAGTGAAGCCAGGTCCTAGCTTGGGAAGCTAGGTTGATGAAAGCCTGGTGAGTGAAGCCAGGTCCTAGCTTGGGAAGCTAGGTTGATGAAAGCCTGGTGAGTGAAGCCAGGTCCTAGCTTGGGAAGCTAGGATGATGAAAGCCAGGTGAGTGAAGCCAGGTCCTAGCATGGGAATCTAGGTTGATGAAAGCCTGGTGAGTGAAGCCAGGTCCTAGCTTGGGAAGCTAGGTTGGATGAAAGCCTGGTGAGTGAAGCCAGGTCCTATCATGGGAAGCTAGGTTGATGAAATCCTGGTGAGTGAAGCCAGGTCCTAGCTTGGGAAGCTAGGTTGAAGTCTCGGTGAGTGAAACTGGGCGCGGAGTCTTGGTCCGGGGGACTGAGCTCGAGTCAGAGAAGGCTGGGAGGCCGTTCTCTTGACTTAGAGTGGAATTTGCCTTAGCTGGATCGGTCTGGTGACCGATCAGGGAAGTTGGCACGATCCTCTTTCGTGGATCTGTCTGGTGACCGATCCAGTGATGTCTGATCGGTTTGGTGACCGATCAGGGAGCATACAGTGACTTTGGTTGCTTTCTATTTATCTTCTGATCGGTCTGGTGACCGATCAGAGAGAGAATAGAAGCTTTTGTGTTCGGCTCCTGATCCGTCTAGTGACCGATCAGGGAGTCCTTCAGATCGGACTGGTGAACGATCCAAGGGATCTAAGGAATCGCGAGTTTCTCACTATGACCAATCAGGTTGCAGCCTGATCGGTCAGGGAGTGCTCTGATCGGTTCCCAGACCGATCAGGCCACACCCTGATCAGTCTGGTGACCGATCAGTAGGCTTGGCCTGCAAAACTGGAAAATTCCTCAGAGAAAGGGTGGATCGGTCTGGTGACCGATCCACGACTTGGGGATCGATCTGGTGATCGATCACGAAGAAGTCGTGATTTTGGGTTTCTCACTGGGGACCGATCAGGCTGGAGCCTGATCGGTCTGAGCCCATCCTGATCGGTCTGGTGATCAATCAGGGGTCACTCTGATCGGTCTGGTGACCGATCAGTAGCTAACAGCTTTAATTCAAAAGCGCTGTCAGTGTTCTGATTGCGTTCTGATTTCCACTGATACACTACTGATTTCGCTTTGATCTTCTCTGCTTTACTGATGCAAGTTTGATTTCATTTGCTAAACCTCTGATTGAGTGTGCAGGTGACAGGGATGACTTCAAACATTGAAGGAGGGTCAACTGGGTTCTTTCCATGTATCAGGTTTGGCTGTTTCTCCTTCTCAGGTTGCAACGGACGCTGGGGCTGCTGGCAATAGACCTGGGGCTCGACTGGGGCTCGACTGAGAGGGTTCTGGGAGTCCAGGAGAGCTCAGTGGTAGCTGGGCAGTTGCAGATGGGCAGTTGGTGTGCTGCAGAGGAGCGTCTGCAGTGATCTGGCGATTAAAGGGCAGAGGCTTAAGTGCATGGTAGCGAAGAAGCCTCGAGAATAACCTTTGATCTCCTCATCTCTTGAGAAACACACTGTGTAGCGGCCCCGCCTCTATGGTCCCTGCAGGCAACCCTTGTTGGGACCGGGTGCATGTTGACATGGATACGGGTTCGTAATTTTAAATTTTAATTACGTGCAGCGGAAGGTTTAGCATAAATAATTTCTCAAATTATTTTAACCACGTATCTAGCATGCAACCTTATGTTATGGAGACATGATCATACATTTAAAATTTTGCAGAAAGTAAACTAATTTACTTAATACCTCGCGTAACTCGTAGAAAGGGACGAGATCCAACCATAGTGTCCCTTGGAAGCTCCGCCTCTATTCGCGTCCACGCCGAGTTTTCTTCGGGATGACTTCGCAAAGCCACGAGTTTCGTGCCGACAAGAACTACTAGATTCTCCAAAGGCACGACAAGAATACCAAGAGAGAGATGGAAAGACTATCCACCAAACGAAGAACGGAATCAAGATTCCGGGAGGAAGGAAGGAGTCGCACCCGCTTCTTCTTCTTCTTCGGCCTCTTCTTGGTGGTGGAAGCTCACGGCAAACAAAGGAAGAACCTCTAGGGCCGGCGCCACTAGAGGAGGGAGAGGGAGAGAAGGAGAGGGAGAGAGGCTAGGCAAGAATCCTTGATCTCTTGGATTAATTTCCAAGCCTTGCCTTGGTACCTTTATATAGTAGCCTCTTAATCGCCAATTCTCCTCTTAACAGAATAAATTTTTCATAAGAAATTTATCTTATAAATTTTTCTATGAATTATTCCGTTATGCCAAGTTTTTATTAAAACTTAATTTATAATAAAAACAACCATGTCTCCCCTTTTATTATGGAAAAAAATTTCTTTATATAAATTTCTTTATCATGATAAATCAATCCATTATTGATTTTATAAAATAAAATAAACCAATCCATGGTTCATTTTAATTTCCATGAAAAATAAATCCCTTTATATAAATTTCTTTATATAAATTTCTTTATCTATAATTTTATAAAACAAACCGCGCTCGGTTTATTTTATAATTTGAACCAAACAATTTGGTTCTCCCCTTTTGATGTGGCCTACCAAACAAAGAGAGTGGGGACCCTCTTTGGCCGGCCAAACCCAAGCCGAAACTATACGAATTAAACTCATATAATTCGTCCAATAAGTCTTCAAAAGACTTAGCCATTTTATGCTTCCGATGCGTCTCTGAAAATTCAGATTCGACTTATCTCTCTTGATCGGAAAATTCAATTTTTAACTCGTTTTAAATCCCTCGGATTACTCGTAGTGCGTGTAACTAAATAGGATTTCGATTTATGTTGGCCATCTATAATTAACCAATTATAGAACGATCATGAGTGACACCTAGTAGTACATCATGATCCCCAATTAATCGAAAGATCAACGGTTGACCTCAGAAATAATTCTGAAACCCTTCAGCAGCTCTAATGAATCGTGCCTCATTCCATTCACCATCTTATACTCACTTGGTTCAGGACATGGTCTATGTGTGTCAGTCCCCAGTAGGCTGACTACGTCACACCTAGCCCAAGTGATGTCTTTCTCGTCCAACGGATTCTAATTACTCTCATGTATTTAAGAGATTCATACTCTGAACATGTCAGGCTCTGGCCAGAGGCTTCGAGTAATAATCCGACGATAGGCCTTGGGTATACATCTCCTCGCAAGGAGTGGTGAATCCTTTGTAGGTTGTTCAAACATCTTCGGGCACTTCGGCTTATACCCAACCATCCTGGGTCCACACCTCCTTGGAGATGCTTGCTTAAGATGTCAAAGTATAAGTCTCCATGACCAAGATGACTTGAACACCGCAAGTCAAAGGAACATCGCACTTAAGCTGCAGTAAGAACTTCACTGACATGTCTATATGTAGACTACCATATGAAGTTTTACAGCTAGTCACTCCAATGAACTAGTTCCCTTAACTAGCATTCATGTTTATCTCTGGACATCCCAATGTCACCAGCCAGTGAGAATCAGCTGATTAGAGAATAACCCATGCTAGTCTCAACAAAATTGATAGTGTCCGTTTCTATCAATTCATCGACTAGGGACAATTTCAATACTTCACAATTGCACATGTAGAGATAATCACTAGTTGTGAATTCATCACAAATTCTCTCATGCTGTGAATTGTATTCCGGACATTCAGTAAATGAGTTTAAGATCTCAATCAAATACACGAACATGTATACTCAAATAGTGAATATTCATTTATTAAAGTAAATGATTACAATCATAAGGCGATTGCCTTAGGACACTTCTCTCATATTACTAACAACCCTCTAGGCTGGCGACCCTACGGTCTTCCCACCCCTGGCCGGTGGATTTTTGCCTTTCCCTGGATTCGAACTCTAGACCTCCAGGCTAAGTACTAAAGTTTATGAATCCTGGTACCAATTGAGCTATAGCTCACTTGGTACCAGGATTCAGGAACTATTGTACTTGTCCTGGAAGTCAAGGGTTTGAATCCTGGGGAAGGCAAAAACCCACTGGCCAGGGGTGGGAAGACCGTAGGGTCACCAGCCTAGAGGGTTGCCTGCGGGGACCATATAGGCGGGGCCGCTACATAAAAAGGCGCCTTTTTATTGTAACGACCCGGCCCCTTGGCCCTTTGGGCGGCCCAACTGGCGACCCACTTGGCGGTCCCTTAGGAGACCCAATTGGCAGCCCACTTGGTGACCCCTTATGTCGTCAACCGATGACCATTGGTCGTGCCGTTACTCAAAAGTACTTTCCACCCCTGGCCAGTGGATTTTTGCCTTCCTTAGGATTCGAACTCTAGACCTCCAGGCTAAGTACTAAAGTTTATGAATCCTGATACCAATTGAGTTGTAGCTCAATTGGTATCAGGATTCATAAACTTTAGTACTTAGCCTGGAGGTCTAGAGTTCGAATCCTGAGGAAGGCAAAAATCCACTGGCTAGGGGTGGAAAGTACTTGTGAGTAACAGCACGACCAATGGTCGTCGGTTGATGACATAAGGGGTCACCAAGTGGGCTGCCAGTTGGGTCGCCCAAGGGACCGCCAATTGGGCCGCCAAGTGGGTCGCCAGTTGGGCCGCCCAAGGGGCCGAGGGGCCGGGTCGTTACACTCTGAACTCTCAAGCAACTCTTGCATACAATGTGAGTGAACTGTTGGGTGCGATTAGAATACTTGGAAGCGTTGCAAGGACGATCAACAAGCAGACAAGGGAGAGCTGAGTTTGCCGAGGTTATGCTGGGTTGTGAGTATCGCTTTGTAGACGTTTCTCCTTGTGCTCTGTAAGTGTGATTGTGTCTCTGTACTTTGATTTCATATCCTGTGTTGTTGAGACATATTATGGAGAGGTTACTCCACCGAGAAGGAGGATCCATCTATCCGGATTTTCGGGGCTTGATCTGCCGACAATCAAGGGATCGCCCACCTTACGGGCACGCCAAGGAGTAGGGGCAAGTTATCCCCGAACCTTTTAACTCCTCTTTGTTAGCGTTTTGTGTTTGTGCTTAGCTTAGGGTTTAGTGTCTGCATTTCTCTGTTTTGTTTTTGCTTCCGCTGTTGCTACTAACCCTAAGTGCAGAAAACCTAAAAGTTCAAAAAATTTGTGTCTGGCTACATTCACCCCCCCTCTCTCTAGCCATCCAAGCACCAACAAACAACAACTAGTATTTGATTTTCTACTCTATTTCTAAGCTTTTCAAAGATTGTAAGAGGCTTCTCCGCTTACAACAAAGAGTATTTGATAGTGTGCTTCAATCGCTGTGCCTCCGAGGTTCCTTCGTGTAGTTTCAGGAACTTCTCTCACAACAATTTGGCTGATTCGTTGGTGCCGACTTGGTTAACTTATTGGGGTGATAGAATTCTCAACAGCTGAAACTCTACTTTGTCGTTGATCACAAAGTTAGCTTGCTCCTTTTTCGTCTAGAGGTGCTCTTCCTTTTCTTCTTCCTTATTATCTTTGGGTGCTACAAAATCATATTTCATTGTTAATAATAAATCAAAATCAATTTTAAAGAATATCTCCATCCGGCGTTTCCATAGCATGAACTCCTTGAGAATCTTTGGTAGGTAGATACTTGGTCCCACCATCATCTTGTTGCTATAGGTGGCGGTTAGTGCTCCTGAAGCAGTTGGACTTTAATACCAATTGTAGGTATGAGTAGGCCGACTAATGGGAGTGACTAGCCCCACAATCAAAGTTAGATAATTCTTTCTGTTGCTTATAATCACATTAATTTCTTAAGCAAAATAACAACATAAAAAAATGTAAGAGACATAAGAATTTACTTGGTTGTAATCGGGGATGTTGCAAATCCAAGGTAGTGGAAACTGTATGAAGAATCTCCTTCATTGAATGTGGAGAAGCCTCTTACAAATGTTGGAAATTTTCAAAAAGTGTAAGAAAGTAAATACAAGTTATTGTTGCTTCTTCCTAGCTCTAGGGACCATTTATAGCCCAATGGTTGGAGTTATCATTTGCTGACGTTGCACTAGAGCATTTCCGTAGAGACCCAGGGTGCCTCGGTTGGATAAAATTTTATCCACTGCGTAAATGTCTACTTTTGGTTGTTGTTCATTTGAGGCACCTTAGTTTTGGCCGAGGGTGCTCTACGTAAATGCCTACTTTCGGTTGTTGTTCACTTGAGGCACCTTAGTATTGCCCGAGGGCGCCTTAGTTTAGATCTAGGGCATCCTTAATCTCAACTGAGACACCTCAGTTATGCTTTTTGGCAGAATTGATTTTGGCACCCAAGGCGCCCTCAATTAGAACTGAGGTGTCTTAGGCCTTTAAGATCAACCTCCAAGTTAATCTTTTTCCATCTCGCTCGCTTGAGTGATGTTCCGGTTGTCTAAAGTTGAGCTCACCCGAACTCAACTCTAACCTTCTTCTCAAGTAGATTTCCTTCCCACTTCTTGTCTCTCGGACATCATGCACGTCCTTCTCATCCACCGACATGTACTCATTCGCAGCTCCTTGTCTATCATATCCATAATGCTCGTTGGCTCCCTTCCCAAGCCATCATTCTAGCTTGCTACATCTTCCGCTTAATTTTTTGTGCTCCTAAGTTCTTGTACACTTAGACACAAGACATCAAATATAATAGAACCTAACTTAACTCGGTTGACTACATCAGAACTAATCTGGAGTGCTTACAAAACTGAGCAACTAAGTCTGATATGTGTTTTCTCTACATTTTGAATTTATTAGTCAACTAAACTCTAGCATACTATATAGCACTTTAACATACTATAGATAGTATAGACTACTGTTATGTACTGTAGCAATACTATAGAGTACTGCAGCAAACCCTACATTCATATTTTAAGGTTTTCTCATCCTTTAGCCAATCAATACACTTTATTATTTAACTAATATTCCTATTTTAGTTTTACCTAAGTAGAATTCTCACTATGCTTGATATCTGATTAACCTCAACCTACCATACATTCTTTGTTCAGCATCCGATAAATCTTGACCTGCCAAGACTTTTCATTTCCTAGCACCTAATCGAGCTTGATTTGTCGGGACTGTATGATCAATACACGTGACGGGGGAGGTGGGGGATGAATCACATGTATTTTAAAAATCATTTCTTTTTCAACTTTTAAAAATCAATCAAAGTTGAAAGAAAGGATTAAGTAAAGAAAAGTACAAAAAAATAGAACACTATCGATTTTACTTGGTTGAAAGCCTTCGACGACACCTACTCCAAGATCCAGGTCCCTTGAATCTTTCTAACGAGTAATCCACTAAAAACTCTCTGCCAATAATCTCCCAATAGAGTAATCAAGTACAAAAAATAAGAAGGAAGTGTAACAAACTTATACTTCCTTATACAAGAAATAATTAACTTGAAATAAACTGTTACCCAACATTCATATGTCAAAATGTGCAAGCTCGAGTGATGGCATTGGTTTGCCGGTGGCGGTCAGATGTAGTCGAGTAGTAGAACGATAGCAGAATGACGACGTAGCAACATAATTATTGTAGGAATTCATATATCAGATGTATATAAAAATCTAGTCGAGACCTCCTTTTAAAGGTTGTTAAGGGCTTCTCCAATCCCAATTAGGGCACCCTCAGCATCAAATTTGATTAGATGTGTAGTCCTCATGACTTATCTTCGTCAAGATGCCATCAACCTCATCTGAGGCACCTCAAGCAGCTGAAAATTCATCCTTAGCGATTGTCTGTGCAAAGGCACCCTTAGCTATCCATATCTTAGGTGATTCTTGTCCAATTTGAGATGCCTTAAGTCCAAAATGCCTTGGACATCTGAAAATGCTTTTTTTTTTTGTATTTTAACCTTGCAAAAATGCGTTAGTCCAAAAAACAAAGTATAACATACAAAACAGAGTTAGCATATTTTAAAATAAGATGAAGAAATTATTAATTAGATAATATTTTCCTAAGACCAGGATCTAATTATAGTCTCAACTTAGACATCCGAAATGTCTCTAAGTTGGACTAACACCTATAATCTGACTAGGACTCATTCTCATTGGACCTCTTTCCTCTAGTGCTTACTATTGGATTGGTGCCGTCGATAGAGGGGGGGTGAATATCGACCGTAAAAATTCTCACAGAAATTCATCTTTCGTAGACTTTCAAAATTCATTCTAATCAAGGAGTTAGTAGCACAGCGAAAAATAACACAGAAAAATAAAAGACGACACAACTCAGAATGCACACGGGATTTACTTGGTTCCCAACCCCCCAGGGTCAGTACATCCAAGGCCTAAGCACGGGAACGCCCGTCCACTAGTGGTCTCCATTCCGAATTTTCTGGAGGCGGAGAAACCTGTCTTACAGTGCACATATTACAATCAAAAAGATAGATAAATTGATATGCTGAATGTAAATTCAAACCGAACAAAAAGAAATGAAGACTCGGCTGATCTGGACCTCCGAAGTGCAGCGCACTTCCTCCTGGAGCCTCCTGGTCGTAGAGCTTCGTCGTTAGCGCTTTGTCGTCACTTGGGAAGCTTAGAATGGTTTCGGAAAGTTGTGTTTTGAGCTGAGGGGTCGAAGCCCCTTTTATAGGGTTCATTGGGGTGCCTGTTTTGAAGGGGGTGCCTCATACAACTTGGTCCAAGATTATCTCCGCGCCGAACTCGCGGCAGCCTATAAGGCTCTTGACCAGGGCGCCTTGTACCATTGAGGCGCCTCATTGAACACAGGCGCCTGCTTCAATGAGGCGCCTGGGTCCATTAGGCGCCTCCTTCAACGGGGGCACCCGAGAGCCCTTTTCCAGCCTCGTTTGTTTGGTTGTTTGCCTGCTTTGTCTTCACTTTTAGGTACCTGCAAGATACATAAATATAAGGCAAATACGCATACAATCTTGGCCTTAACGAAATGGTTCTGACTTCAGATTTCTGCGAAACCCTAGGTCGAACCAACGCAAGTTCCCACCCCCGGGAACGCGCCTTTCACCTACTCGTCTCAGGAGACGGTAGCCACCCAGTCCATTCGGGTGGACTTTCGCTTAGCCTTCGATATTCTCGGATCTCGAGATGTCCGAACCTCGACCCGTCTCTACTTCTGTCCTTAGTCATCACTCAGCTAAGTTGCTCATTCCCTTAGACCAAGACTTCGTGCCTAACTTTACTCATCAGGACTTTTGCCCAGCTTCACTCACCAGGTCTTAGTGCCCAATTCTACGAACCAGGACTTAGTGCCCAACTCTCGGTCAGGTCTTAGGTGCCCAGCCCTCAGCCAGGACTTAGTGCCCAATTCTTCAAACCAGGACTTAGTGTCCAACCCTCGGTCAGGTCTTAGGTGGCCAGCCCTCGGCCAGGACTTAGTGCCCAATTCCACGAACCAGGACTTAGTGCCTAGGTTAACTAGGGCTTTGATGAAAGGGCTAAGTTATAAACCCTGAAAAAATGATCTAAATATTGAAAATAAATTTTGATCCTTTGGGAAAGCTCTTTATCCTTTTGGAAGAAAAAAAAATTGAAAAAAAAATTCTAACTTAAGCTCACTCTCTCCCTTAAAAAAACATTTTGATTTCACTTGATCCTTTGGGAAGATAAAAAATTGTAACATAAGTGCACTCTCCCTCTTTGTCATACATCAAAACAATGACAAAAACACTTGACCAACAAGAAAGCATTTTTTTTTCCTTTTGAAAGTACTTAGTATAAATTTTTTATAGCAAAGAGTTAGTTACAAAAACACTTGCATCAAGAGATTACACTTTGAAATGTACTGCAAAAAAAATAGTTTTGTACTTTCAGAAGACTTTAGAAAAAAAATTTCATAGAAAAATTTCTAATTGAGAAAGATTTTCAAAAAGAATTGCATACATGAAAGATTTTTACTTACAAAAATATGCACTTTCCGAAATATTTCTAATTTTTGAAAACTGTAAGTACTTTTGAAAGATTTTATATAATTTTTGAAAAATATAAGTACTTTTGAAAAGTATTATGCCCTTTTTGAAACATATATGTACTTTTGAAAAGTATATTGAGCTTTTGAAAAATGCAAGTATTTTTGAAAATATATTAAGCCTTTTTGAAAAAAAAATGCAAGTACTTTTGGAAAAAATATTGAGCTTTTTAAAAAAAATGCAAGTACTTTTGGAAAAAATATTGAGCCTTTTAAAAAAATGCAAGTACTTTTGAAAATAAATATTGAGCTTTTTGAAAGATATAAGTACTTTTTTGAAAATATTATTATATATATATTTTTTAAACATAATATTTTACTTGACTTGATTTTTTTTCAGTCTGACACTATCCTAGGAAACCTTGTTAACTACAAGGGCATTTCCCTAAGTGTCATGGAAATTCTCCAAATTCAAGTAAATATTATTTCAAAAATGATTTTATAAGCCACAAAAAGAATTTTGAAAATCAAAATAATAGCATTTTGAAAGATAAATTACTTATGTTTTCAACAGGATTTTAAAATTATAGCGCATGAAAACATATTATTTTGAAATGTTCGATAACTCTTTTAATTTGACCTCCCCTTAAACCTGACCCAGTCCTAGGAAGTTTGTTGACCACAAGTACTCTTCCTCTCAGTCTTTAGGGTTTGGTTCATATCAAAGGAATTATTTAATAATTTCCAAAATAATTGCCAAAATTTTTTTAGAAAAATACTTGAAAAAAAGATTTCTTTTGACTTAGACCCCCCTAAATTTGACACATCCTAAGAGTCCTTGTAGATCATGAAGAGGATTTCCTCTGTGCCTTTAGGGTTTATCAAAATCAAAAGAATAGCTTTGAATGACAGTATGGTAATTTTCAAGAAAATAATTTTAGAAAATTCAATTTGGAATGAAGATAATTTTTAAAACATAAGCCTTTTCGAAAACGTATATGATAGTGATTTAAAGCACCGTTTTCGAAAAGCATTTTGAAATGATAATGATGTTTTTAAAGCATAATTTTTGAAAAACACTTTAAAAAAAACTCCCCGTGACACCAACATCGTTTGACTCTATCTAAGTGCCTTAAGGGACTTTAGTGTTGACCTAAGAGGTTTGTGTCTAATTGTGTAGGTCAAACAATTTTCATAAAGGTATAATTTTGAAAATTTATCATATATACGCAATCAGACAAGCATGAAATCCATAATAATAATATTATGTTAAAACACTATTTTGAAAATAGATTTTTAGAAAAATATTCTAAGAATTTTGAAAACAATTTTTGAAAAGTATTATTCAATGTTTTAGTCCTTAACATCTCACCCATTTTAGATGTTGGTGTAGACAGCACCCAAGTCGAACCTGTGTTTTGATAAATGGCAAAGGGTTCAAAAGTTAAGATGTTATGTTTATCTAACATGCTACTTGAGTGTGCAGATTGAAGTCCTAGCAAAGGACTGCTAGGTACTGAAACCCTAAGTCCTAGCGAAGGGCCGCTGGGCACCTAGTGAAGGGCTGCTAGGAGTCAAAGACCTAGAGAAGGACTGCTAGGCACCTAGCGAAGGACTGTTAGGCACCTAGCGAAGGACTGCTAGGAGATGAAGACCTAGCGAAGGGCTGCTAGGCACCAGGCGAAGGATTGCTTGGTAACGAAGACCTGGCGAAGGACAACTGGACACCTGGCGAAGGACTGCTGGCCAAAAGTCCAACCGGAGGAGCCGGTTGGCAACAGGTAAATTCTCCTGAGAGGAGTAGGTGAGGACGCGTTCCCCGTCGAGGGAACAGTAGGCGTCGGTTCGACCTAGGTGTTGATGCAGTCTGGCCCTGATTGTTGTTTTGGTATTGACACCGATTTTAGTTTAGGTTGATGATTATGATGATTATGATTAAGTCTTGATCGAGGATTAGGCAGGGTTTGGAAAATCCTAACTTGGAGGGTTAGGTGTGAAAAATCCTAGCTTGGAGGGCTAGGTGTTGGAAAGTCCTAATTCGGAAGGGTTGGGTGAAAAGTCCTAGCTTGGAGGGCTAGGTGAAAAGTCCTAACTTGGAGGGTTAGGTGCAAATTCCTAACTTGGAGAATTAGGTGAAAAGTCCTGGCTTGGAGGGTCAGGTGCCTAGCTTGGAGGGCTAGGTTGGATGAAGTTCTAACTCGGAAGGGTTGGGTGAAAAGTCCTAGCTTGGAGGGCTAGGTGAAAAGTCCTAACTTGGAGGGTTAGGTGCAAATTCCCAATTTGGAGAGTTAGATGGAAAAAATTCTTAGCTTGGAGGGCTAAGGTGAATGAAACCCTAGCTTGGAGGGCTGGGTTTGACTCCCTGGATCGGTCTGGTGACCGATCAGGGATATTGGCACGCTTCTCCTTCGGGGATCGGTCTGGTGACCGATCCAGCGATGTCTGATCGGTCCGGTGACCGATCAGGGAGCAAGCAGCTTCCTCACTGACTTGCTCCTGATCGGTCTGGTGACCGATTAGGGAGCGAACAGTGAGTGAGTTCTCCTCCGGATCATACCCTGGATCGGTCCGGTGACTGATCAGGGACTAGGGATCTGATTACAGAATTACTGTTCATATGTCCTGATCGGTCTTAGTGACCGATCAGGCTTCACTCTGATCGGTCTGGTTACTGATCAGGCTTCACTCTGATCGGTCCAGTGACTGATCAGGCCTGGGTTGCTGCAAGAGTTGGGAATCCCAGCAAAGCAGTAGATCGGTCTGGTGACCGATCCACAAGCCCTGGATCGGTCCGGTGACCGATCACTTTAATTCAAATTGCGTTGTCAGACGCTCTGAACATATCCGATTCTCTGCGCGCCACTTCTGAATCTTGATTTACTGCTTGATATGCTGCTCTAACACTCTGATTAAGCTGCAGGTGACAAGGGAGGATTCAAACACTCAAGGAGAAGTTAATGGAGGCTTTCCTTGGAGCAGGTTTGTCCGTTTTTCCATCTCAGGTTGCAACGGCCGAGCTGCAGATTGGAGCTGAGACTGGAGCTTGGCTGAGGGAAGCTCAGGGAGTCCAGGGATAGCTCAGTGGTAGCTGGCGTTGGCAGATGAGCAGCTGGGAGCTGCAGGGATGGTGTCATCTGATGCTTGGTGGAGAAACAAAAGAGAGAAAAGACTTCGGCTGAAGCAGAGTTTGAGAATTCTAAGTGTTCAAGCTTGCTGAAGTTCTTGCTGCGATTTTGTGTTCTCCACACTTGGCTTGCTGTGTGTGTGTGCTGTTGATTCTTTGAGCAAGTCATTGAGATCTGAGGAGCAACCAACTCTTACGTGAGTTCTTGGAGGAAGGAACAAGGAGCTTGGAGTCCAACAGTGAGAAGACACGAAGGAGGGAGTCCTTGCGTGAGATCGTCGCTGGGTGGAGCTCGGGAATGCTTGCTGTGTTCTTATCCTTGATGAGTGCTTGAGTAAGATCCTTCCTATTGTTTCATTGTGCTTAAACATATATTTGTGATTAAAACGCTGTGGAGAGGTTTCTCCATCGAGAAGGAGGTTGTCTTCTATCCGGTATTAACCGGGGCTTGATCTGCCGACGATCAAGGGATCGCCCACCTTAAGGGCACGCCAAGGAGTAGGGGCAAGTTATCCCCGAACCTTGTAAACCCTCCTTGTTAGCGATCTTGCTAGTTGTGTTTGTTTTGCTTTCGTTTTAGTTTTCTGCACACTCTGTTTTCTACTCTTTCCGCTGTGCTACTGATATCTGAGTTGCAGAAACTTCACAAGTGTTTAAAGTCCAAGTGATTGGCTATATTCACCCCCCCCCTCTCTAGCCATCCGTTTCCAACAAGTGGTATCAGAGCTTGGGGCTCTGTTTACGGCTTAACATCCGAGAGTTATCAACAAGATGGCGTTGAGAGAAGGATTCTTCACCACCCGACCTCCATTCTTTGATGGCGCCGACTTTCAATATTGGAGATCAAAGATGGAATATTATTTGAAGATGGACATCCATACTTGGTTCGCGGTGAAGGAGTGATTCACCCCTCCCAACGATGATGAAGGCAAAGAACTCGAATCGTGGAGATGGACTGCTGAACAAACTCGGAAGAGTGAAGCCGACGCGAAGGCGGTTGTCACTCTACAATGTGGCATGAACAAAGACCAACTCATCAAGGTTGGTCCCTTCACAAGTGCAAAGGACTTGTGGAACAAGCTCATCGAACTTCACGAGGGCACCCGAGATTCAAGAATCGCCAAGAGGGACTTGTTCCTCAATCAACTCCAAAATCTCTCCATGAAGGAGAATGAGTCGATAAGTGAACTTCATAGCCGGTTCAAAGAAGTCCTCAAGGGGCTTCATTCGATTGATGAAAAGGTCGAGAATCGCGACCTTGTGAGGTATGTCTTGAAAGCCTTTCCAAGGAATGCTTTATGGTCTTTCATGGTGGATGCCTACAAAGTTTCCAAGGATTTGTCCATTGTAAAGTTAGATGATTTATTTTGTGAGATGGAATTGCATGAAATGGCTAACAAAGGCCCCAAGGAGAAGGGGATTGCATTAGTTGCAGGGGACCGAACCAACAAGAAGAAGGAGAAGAAGAAGGAGAAGGAGGTCTCTTCGTCTTCATCCTCTTCCGAATCCGAGTCCGATTCCGAGGAAGATGGCAGCGGCTCTTCGTCCTCTGAGATGGCAAACTTCGTGCGAAGGATGATGCGAAGGAATCGACGTTTCAAGAGTAGAGGTAACTCTAGTGAATCCAAACTTGATAAAACTAATGCATCTTGCTTTGAGTGTGGTAGGAAAGGGCACTTCAAGAATAAATGCCCGAAACTAAAGAAGAAGGAGGAGAAATCCAAAAAGAAAGAAGAAAAATCCAAGAAGAAGAAGAAGGCTTTGAAAGCCACTTGGGATGAGTCATCCTCTAGCTCATCCGATGAAGAGAAGGAGGAGAAGAGCACAAGGCATATGGTACTTATGGCTCATGGACAGGAAAGCAGTGATGAATCTTCTGTTGGGTATGGCTTGGTGGGTTTCCTAAGCGAATACCTAGTCGATCTGAGAGACCTCTCTATGCCTACGGATTAAAAATTAATCCGAGTGACGAGCCGTCTCCCATTGACCATCTTGTGCCGTATCGAACGATTCAAATTGCAACTTAGCCATTAACCAAAATTGGTATTGCAATTTGCTCGACCGTTCGACCGCGGAAAAGGCGACGAGTTGATCGCCGACTTTTGTGTTTATGGTCGGGGCCCAGTTAAATAATTATTGACTATGATTCGCAATCAAAATAATTAAATAACAAACATGAAATGACAAGGCAAATATATAAGGCACAAAATAACGTAACGAAAGGAGCCAAGGAAGAATATACCTTCCGTTACCTTACGATCTTCTATCGTATGACCCTCCCCTCTTGGACGTCGTGTGGGCGATGATCTACCAAGAACCGTGGTCACCAAGTTGATCCCTTCTCCTTACGCCAACCAATCCCTTGCCAAAGGGATGCCGCTGGCCGCTCCTAGGAAGAAGATAATCCAAACACCAACTCTACCTTTCCTTTTCTCCACCGCTGGCAACCGACAGCACCTCTCTACGCCAAGCAATTAGAATTACTCAAGAGCAAGTTGCGTGTGCTACTTGTTCTCCACACCTCTCCAATTCCTTTCTGCCGTGAGCAGCTTTTATAGGAGAAGGCCATGCATTACGGTTCATCTCCAATTAATTTCAGACGTTCTAATTAATTTCAACGTTTGTGATTAATTGCATGCATTGTTTGCAATTAAGTGGAGAAACGTTGCAATTAAGTGGAGAAGAATAAAATTAATTGCATGCGTTTGTGATTAATTGCATGCATTGTTTGCAATTAAGTGGAGAAACGTTGCAATTAAGTGGAGAAGAATAAAATTAATTGCATGCATTGCAATTAATTGGGAGAAGAGAATTTTCCTCTTCGGTTCGGCGGCACCGAGTGAAACGATGGGAGAGAGAGAGGAGAGAAGAGTTGAGGCTAGGATTTCTTGTGATCTATTGGATTAATCATTAACTTGGTTCCATGCCACCATGGGATATTTATAAGGCTACGATAGGGACCATGAGGAGGAGTTAGATCTTGGCCTGCTAATGGACCCGGTCCATTAATGAGGATCCATTCCACTAAAGGGCCCTCATTGAATTACCTCACCAATCCCCATATTTACATATGGGCTCCACTTATTATAAGTCGTCCATCCCCCCGTGTTTAAGATTTCGAAGCCCGTTAATTAATTAAATTACTGACAATTTAAATTAATTAACTTCTGGATCCTTGATTAGTACCACTCGACCTCATCATCATGCCGGATCAAATCCACCTGCAGGGTTTAGCATGATGAACCTTTCGAGCTCATCAAGGGGGCATCATCAACCCGACTCACCAGGACACGGATTCCATTAATAATCAACGACACATCATATTATTAATATTATCTCCCAACTTACCGAGCCTATCGATCTAACAGAATAGATCTCACCCATTGGTAAATTAAAGAGATAATAGTTAATAATATATGCCCGTTATTATATCGGGATTAAGGGATCGTACTCCATAATAAAGTCTGAGGTCCTATCCAATTATCGAGTTAGTACAAATTAGATAGCCTCGTGTTTTGGTCCTGCTCAATGTACTCAAAGCACACTAGTGTAATCCTATGGTTAAGACCAACCACACCTAATTACACTACAACCATTCCGATGGGTTGTCCAATTCCATCTCGGTTGTGAGCCTCTATTTATACTAAGCAAGGAACTGATAACATGATCTTCCGTGTGACACCACACACCATGTTATCTACAATGCAAAGTAATTGGACTTCATGCATGTACTAATATAAACAGGCACCTAGTGTAGTTGTGATTCTCTTTTCAAAATAAAGATGTTCATATATATAAAAGAAGCATGTCTTTCAGTATACACATCTAACAATCTCCCACTTATACTCAAAGACTTTGCTGTTCTCTCACAGTCATACATCTGACTCCCATATCCTCCACATGACGATCAAAAACTCTAGCTGGAAGAGCTTTAGTGAAAGGATCTGCCAGGTTGTCCTCTGATGCAATCTTGATGACAGCCACTTCACCTCGCTTTACGATTTCTCGTATCAGATGGTACTTGCGCTCTATGTGTTTACTTGCCTTATGGGCTCGTGGTTCCTTCGAGTTTGCAACTGCACCACTGTTATCACAATAGATTGTGATAGATCTTGGAAAACCAGGAATCACATTCAAGTCCATGATGAAGTTCCTGAGCCATACAGCTTCTTTAGCTGCCTTTGAGGCTGCCACATACTCAGCTTCCATGGTGGAGTCCGTTATGCATTTTTGCTTGACACTCCTCCAAACAATGGCTCCACCTCCTAAAGTAAATACAAATCCTGAGGTAGACTTACTCTTGTCCCTGTCTGACTGGAAATCCGAATCTGTATAACCCACAGGGACTAATTGGTCTGCCCGATAAACCAGCATATAATCCCTAGTCCGTCTCAGATATTTCAATATATGCTTTACTTCATTCCAATGTCCCTGTCCAGGGTTACTTTGATATCTGCTAACCATGCCCACGGCAAAATAGATGTCTGGTCTCGTACACAACATAGCATACATGAGGCTTCCTACTACCGAAGCATAAGGAACCGCCTTCATTTCCTCTATCTCCTTTGATGTTTTCGGACACATCTCCTTGTATAAAGGAACTCTATGCCTGAAGGGAAGGAAACCCTTCTTGGAGTTTTCCATGCTAAAACGAGCCAGGACAGTGTCAATATATGAAGCTTGGGATAAGCACAACATCCTTTTCTGGCGATCCCTTATGACCTTGATCCCAAGGATGTGTCCCGCTTCTCCTAAGTCCTTCATATCAAACTATTTTGACAACCAGACCCTTACGTCTGATAACACTTTGACATTGTTGCCAATTAACAAAATGTCATCTACGTAAAATATAAGAAACACTACTACGTTTCCGTCACATCTCTTATATACACATGACTCATCCGAGCTTTGAGTAAATCCATATGACTGGATTACTTCATCAAAGCGAATGTTCCATGATCGCAAAGCTTGCTTCAATCCATAAATGGACCGATTAAGCTTGCATACTAGATGCTCTTTACCCTTTTCAATGAACCCTTCTGGCTGTTTCATGTAGATGGTCTCCTCAAGACTTCCGTTAAGGAAAGCTGTCTTGACATCCATCTTCCATACCTCATAGTCCATATTAGCTGCTATAGACAAGAGAATCCGGATCGACTTAAGCATGGCTACCGGTGAAAAGGTCTCCTCATAATCGATACCCTCTTTCTGAGTATATCCTTTTGCAACAAGCCTAGCTTTGAATGTCTCAACCTTCCCGTCTGATCCTCTCTTTCTTTTATAGATCCACTTGCATCCAATGGCTTTTACACCATCGGGTAGTTCTACTAGCTTCCAGACATGATTAGAATCCATAGATTCTATCTCAGAGTTCATTGCCCTTTGCCAAGAATCTGCATCCTTATCTTGGAGGGCCTCGTCATAGGACCAGGGATCTGGTTATGTTTACCAGAGACCAAGTCTGAAGACTCTCCCAAAAACATGAACCTTTCAGGCTCTCTACCAACCCTCCCACTGCGACGAGGCAACACCTGTGTATCTTCTGTGACACGCGGTGCAGTGACTTGTGGTGTATCCTCTTGTACAATTGGTCCTAAGGTTGGAACGTTCCCTCTTAACTCTTCAAGCATTAGTCTACTCTTGGGCTTATGGTTCATCACATAGTCTTCTTCTAAGAATCTAGCATTCGTGCTAACGATTACCTTCTGATCCTTAGGATTATAGAATAGACCACCCTTCGTTCCTCTAGGATAGCCTACGAACAAACATACCTCCGTACGAGATTCCAACTTATCAGTATCTCCCTTCAGCACATGTGCTGGACTACCCCAAATGCGAACATATCTTAGACTGGGCTTGCGCCCAGTCCACAGTTCTGTTGGAGTAGAAGGGACTGACTTTGACGGAACCAAGTTCAGTATGTACGCTGCCGTTTCCAGAGCATATCCCCAGAATGAATCAGGTAAGTCTGAATAGCTCATCATTGACCTAACCATTTCCATCAGAGTCCTATTCCTTCTTTCTGCCACACCGTTCTGTTGGGGCGTACCAGGTGCAGTCAGCTGGGATTGAATCCCAGCTTCTGATAGGTAGGTCCTAAACTCTCCAGAGAGGTACTCGCCACCACGATCAGATCGTAGTGTCTTGATATTTTTACCTCGATGTTTCTCCACATCAGCCTTGAACTCCTTGAATTTATCAAAGCATTCAGACTTGCGGCATATCAGGTAAATGTATCCATACCTCGAATAATCGTCAATGAAGGTGACGAAATATTCAAAGCCACCTCTAGCCTGGATTGACATAGGACCACATAAATCAGAATGAATCAGTTCTAGCACATCTTTGGCCCTATACCCCTTAGCCTTGAAAGGCCTCTTGGTCATCTTACCTTCTAAGCAAGATTCACAGGTCGGGAAGTCTTCCACCACTAATAAACCCAAGGGCCCATCAGCTATCAACCTTTGAATCCTACTAAGGTTAATATGACCAAGCCTAAGGTGCCAAAGATATGTCTGATTCATCTTAGAAGGCTCCTTTCTCTTATTTAGGTTAGACGATGAGCTATTAACCTCTGTGGGAGTCCTTGGTTCTAGAGTATATAGATTGCCAATCATAGTACCCGAACAGATAATCTCTCTATTTCTTTTTATAACAACTTTGTTATTGAAAGCAACAGAATATCCATCCATAATTAACTTAGAAACTGAAATCAAATTCTTTCTAAATGTGGGTACATATAAGCAATCTCTCAGAACTAATACTTTATTTCTCTCAAAAGACAAATAAAAAACTCTCACTGAAACTGTTGTCACTTCCGTAGCATTGCCCATATAGACCACGATTTCTCCTTCAGCTAGCCGTCGGGTTTCCTGGAACCCCTGCAGAGTATTGCAGACATGGTCAGTGGCTCCCGTATCTACACACCAGGTATTGGTAGATAGCACCGCTAAACATGTTTCAACGACTAAGCACGAAGAAATACCTTTATCTTGACGACGGGGACAGTTCGCCTTCCAGTGTCTAGTTTGCTTACATGTGAAGCACTTGCCTTTCGGCTTCTTCACGCTAGTCTGATGTCCCTGCGATGTAGCTACCTTCTTGAACCCTCCTTGTTTCTTCTTTTTCTTGCCTTTCAGCATAGAAGAGGAAACCCTCTGAGTCACTAAGGCCTGCGAGTTCTGACGAAAGAGCCCCTCTGCCGACTGGAGTTCTCCCAGGAGTTCCCCCAATGTATACTCATGCTTATTCATGTTATAATTGAGCCGGAACTGCTCAAAACTCCTAGGCAGAGATTGGAGTATTATATCGACCTAGGATTCCCCGTCGATAGTTCCTCCAAGAACCTCAATCTCGTTGAGGTGGGCCATCATCTTTAGGACATGATCCCTTACGGGTGTCCCTTCGACCATAGTGGTCGTCATCAGATTCTTCATCGCCAGCTGCCTAGCGGCACGACTCTGGTGCCCAAAAAGCTCCTGAAGGTTCAGCATCATATCACAAGCAGTGGGCATGGCCTGATGCTGATGTTGCAGTACATTCGACATAGATGCCAGAATGTAACACCGCGCCATCTCATCTGCCTTAACCCATTTCCTGTAATACTCCTTCTGCCCTTCACCAGAATTGTCGCTAGGCTTATCAGGACATTTTTCGGTGAGCACAAATTTGTACTCTTCAGCCGTAAGGACTATGCCAAGGTTTCTCTTCCAGTCAATATAATTGGGTCCAGTAAGTTTATTCTCCTTAAGTATTGTAGCTAGTGGGTTAAAAGCCATTTTGAAAATCCTGAGAATCACAACACATACTACTTTAGAAATCGAAAATAAATTGATTCCTCACAACAATAAATTTTCGAAATCAACCAACACCTCTAAACACCGAGAAATTCGCATGCCACGATGGTGTGGACGTATACGAATTTCACCATTCGTAAGAGGAGGTTTTACCCATTAATCTTACTGTCTTATCAACCTAACTTTTTGACAAGTAAGATTAATAGTTGGTCCACTTCGGCTCTAAAAAATAATAGCAGTGGCTCCGATGGGGAGGATACTATTATTCGCATCTAATTGTTCACCATTACACGACACTAAAAAATTATCTCTGATTATGTGCCTTCCAATGGGGAAGTACACACGGTCTTTAACAATTTTCTATAGTCTTTTCCGACCCAGTGATCCGCAGACCAAATCCATCCGATGGGGAGGAAGGCACTCAGAGCCAACACGCAGACTTGTTCGCATCACTTATCGGATTGTAATGGAAGCCATGGGACCCTTAGGGTCCCTCTCCCACTTAGTAATTTATCACGAGGAATTTTAACCAGCCTATTCACACAACAAGCACATAACCAACATATGAAAAATAGAAAAATCTAGATTTTTCAACTTTCATGGCCTTGGTCTCCAATGCGCCTCCAGTCGTGTTGTCACCTCGTCAACCCCAAGGATTTATTAATTACAATAATTTGCAAAACCATTCACACAATCATTATTTGGCCATGATAAGTTGGAATCTCGTGTCTGCAACACAAAGTTAGCCTACACTCATCCACATATCATCCAGCTAAATAAAATGTATGAACATGCAAAAATTAACCAATCCTCAAACACACAAAGCCGGAAACCTCTCTCTGATACCAATTGTTGGGTATGGCTTGGCGGGTTTCCTAAGCGGATACCTGGTCGATCCGAGAGACCTCTCTATGGCTACGGATTAAAAAATTTAATCCGAATGGAGAGTCGTTTCCCATTGACCATCTCGTGCCGTATCGAACGATTCAAATTGCAACTTAGCCATTAACCAAAATTGGTATTGCAATTTGCTCGACCGTTCGACCGCGGAAAAGGTGACGAGTTGATCGCCGGCTTTTGTGTTTATGGTCGGGGCCCAGTTAAATAATTATTGACTATGATTCGCAATCAAAATAATTAAATAACAAACATGAAATGACAAGACAAATATATAAGGCACAAAATAACGTAACGAAAGGAGCCAAGGAAGAATATACCTTCCGTTACCTTACGATCTTCTATCGTATGACCCTCCCCTCTTGGACGTCGTGTGGGCGACGATCTACCAAGAACCGTGGTCACCAAGTTGATCCCTTCTCCTTACGCCAACCAATCCCTTGCCAAAGGGATGCCGCTGGCCGCTCCTAGGAAGAAGATATCCAAACACCAACTCTTCCTTTTCCTTTTCTCCACCGCTGGCAACCGACAGCACCTCTCCACGCCAAGCAATTAGAATTGCTCAAGAGCAAGTTGCGTGTGCTACTTGTTCTCCACACCTCTCCAATTCCTTTCTGCCGTGAGCAGCTTTTATAGGAGAAGGCCATGCATTACGGTTCATCTCCAATTAATTTTAGACGTTCTAATTAATTTCAACGTTTGTGATTAATTGCATGCATTGTTTGCAATTAAGTGGAGAAACGTTGCAATTAAGTGGAGAAGAATAAAATTAATTGCATGCGTTTGTGATTAATTGCATGCATTGTTTGCAATTAAGTGGAGAAACGTTGCAATTAAGTGGAGAAGAATAAAATTAATTGCATGCATTGCAATTAATTGGGAGAAGAGAATTTTCCTCTTCTGTTCGGCGGCACCGAGTGAAACGATGGGAGAGAGAGAGGAGAGAAGAGTTGAGGCTAGGATTTCTTGTGATCTATTGAATTAACCATCAACTTGATTCCATGCCACCATGGGATATTTATAGGGCTACGATAGGGACCATGAAGAGGAGTTAGATCTTGGCCTGCTAATGGATCCGGTTCATTAATGAGGATCCATTCCACTAAAGGGCCCTCATTGAATTACCTCACCAACCCCCATATTTACATATGGGCTCCACTTATTACAAGTCGTCCATCCCCCCGTGTTTAAGATTTCGAATGCCCGTTAATTAATTAAATTACTGACAATTTAAATTAATTAACTTCTGGATCCTTGATTAGTACCACTCGACCTCATCATCATGCCGGATCAAATCCACCTGCAGGGTTTAGCATGATGAACCTTTCGAGCTCATCAAGGGGGCATCATCAACCCGACTCACCAGGACACGGATTCCATTAATAATCAACGACACATCATATTATTAATATTATCTCCCAACTTACCGAGCCTATCGATCTAACAGAATAGATCTCACCCATTGGTAATTAAAGAGATAATAGTTAATAATATATGCCCGTTATTATATCGGGATTAAGGGATCGTACTCCATAATAAAGTCTGAGGTCCTATCCAATTATCGAGTCAGCACAAATTAGATAGCCTCGTGTTTTGGTCCTGCTCAATGTACTCAAAGCACACTAGTGTAATCCTATGGTTAAGACTAACCACACCTAATTACACTACAACCATTCCGATGGGTTGTCCAATTTCATCTCGGTTGTGAGCCTCTATTTATACTAAGCAAGGAACTGATAACATGATCTTCCGTGTGACACCACACACCATGTTATCTACAATGCAAAGTAATTGGACTTCATGCATGTACTAATATAAACAGGCACCTAGTGTAGTTGTGATTTTCTTTTCAAAATAAAGATGTTCATATATATAAAAGAAGCATGTCTTTCAGTATACACATCTAACAGCCTCTGCGTTGGCTACTGCTCATCCCTATGGAGTAATTCTCCATCCGCCGAGTATGAGCCTTCCTTGCCCGGTTCGAGTTTCCCCTGGAAGGACCTCCGAAGATCACCCCTACATGGCCTGAAGGAGGGCCTCGCACAGGGACCTTGCCCTTCCGAGGGTCTCGCTCAGGGGAGGGGGATCGACGAGGCTCCCCCTCCCGACTTCTCCTCCTGGAACGTGATCGGGATGGATGTCGGGTTCCTTCCCCTCCTGATGGTCGCTTGCGGGGAGATAGACTCCTTCGCGCGGATCTCCGGTGATACCCCGCTTTCTTCCATCTCTTCCGGGGCTTGTCATCTGCTTCCTTCGCCATTCTTTTCCTCAAGGCGTGACACTCTTTTGTGGAGTGCGTGGTATTGCCATGGAAATTGCAGTACTTCTTCGGCGGCTCTGGTTCTTGAGTATCCACCGTCTTTATGAGTCTTTTCTTACCAGCCCGGTGATCTCTCCCCGACTGAGAGTTTTTCGCTCGGACCGGTGCTGGTGGTTCCTTTCTCTCCTACCGAACTATGGTCGGTGCAGGAGCTCCGGCTGGTTCTTTACGGTGGGCATGCTGCACTTCTTCGACGTTGACATGCTTGACAAAGCACCCCCGGCTGGTTCTTTACGGTGGGCATGCTGCACTTCTTCGACGTTGACATGCTTGACAAAGCACCCCAGCAAATCGTCGAAGCTAATCAGCGGCTTCTTCACCAAGGATCGGAAGAAGTCCCCCTCAGCAAGACCGTAGGTGAAGGCGCTGACCAGGATCTCCGATGTCGCGGTTGGCACATCTTGCGCCACTCGATTGAACCTCTATATGTAATCCTTCTGAGGTTCTTTCACCTTCTGCTTGAGGGCGAAGAGATTCAACGCCATCTTCTGATATCGACGGCTACTTGCAAAGTAATGCAAGAATGTGATTCTAAACTCCAGAAAAAAGTTTATAGAACCCTGCGGCAGTCTTTGGAACCATCTCCGAGCGGCTCCCGACAAAGTGTTCAAGAACACTCGACACTTAACACCGTCTGTATACTGGTGCAAAAGGGTTGCGTTCTTGAATTTGCAGACATGATCCTCAGGATCTGTCTTCCCATCGTAGTCGGTAATTCAGGATCTGCGGAATTGCTTCGGCATGGGATCTTCTACGATCTCTAGTGAGAAAAGAGTAGAGGGTGCCTTTTGGAAGGCTTTCGGTTCCTCTCTCTTCCCCAGTCCTTCTTCCTGCCTCAGGGTGCTTAAGGCTACGGAGTTAGCCTTCTCCAAGTCTCCCAAGGGATTTAGCTGGTGTACCGGGATTGCTCCAGCATGTCCCACCGGTGGTGAGACAGATCTCCGATGTTGGGGATGCGAGGTGGAAATCCTGGGGATCTCCCCCTGCCCAGAGACCCCTCGTCATGAGGCGACTTGCTTTATTTGGTGTTGTTCGAGCGCTGACAACATTGGCCACCAGGCGATTCAATTCTTCTTTCGTTAGGATGATGAGTTGTCCTTTCGGCTCTACTATCGATGCTCCTTTTGGTGCTTTGATTTATGATTTCCAACAGACGGCGCCAAACTTGTTCCGAAAGGAATCGACGCGGACGACCAGTCACCAGAGTTCGGCCCACGAGGACAATGACGATAGGAAAGGAGATCTCCCCTTGCGAGATTAACATGAGCGTTAATGGAAACATGTCGGAGATTTTCCGGTGGAGCCCACTCTGACGCTTAAGTCAGTGCTCAGGTCTATTGCCGAAAAAAGGACTAAGGAGGAGTTGTGAGTTTAGAGAGCGTAACCCCCTTACCTGGGGGTTGGAGTATCTTATATACCTATAGACTTGATCGTACATATCTCCACATTCTTCTCCATGTCCCGTGCTTGTTGGTTACCTGATAGCTTTTAGGTAATTGCTTCTGCGATTATTGAGCCTTCATTGTTGCATATAAAGGACAATAATTATCCGTCACCTTTTCTGAATAAGAAAGAGTAACGACTATTGGAGTCTGGCTATTGAATTTATGACTTTTTGGGCTTCGATTTCCCAAGGGGGTCTCGGGGGATTTCCTCTCCCGGAAGGGCTTCAGGAGCCTATCTTTCCGGGGAGGTCTCGGGCACATACCCTCTCGAGGTGGTCTCGGGGATATGCCCTCTCGAGGTGGTCTCGGGAGTTTGTCTTCCCAAGGTGGTCTCGGGAGTCCCCTACACTGAGAAGGTCTCGGGAGTCTGACTTCCCGAGGGGGTCTCGGGAGTCTAGAAGAGTTGTTCAGACTCGATGGACCTTGACACATAACTTCTTCGTTCCACGTATCAATTATGGGAAGTTCAACCCCATCATATACATTGTTAAGAAGTATGCACTAGATTAATTATGATCGATTTATTTATTTTTGATCGATAATGATTGACCTATTTTTAAATAGATATGTAAATGTTTAAGGGGGCATTTGGTTTAAGGGAATAAAAGTGGGGAATAGGAATGAAATTAAATTATTACCATAGTTAATATTTGGATTACAGTAATGGGAATACAAATCAGGGAATGAATCATTATTATTCAGCAATGACTCATTTCCGTGTCTCCCCTCTTTTATCAACTATTACCTCATTTTAAGCAATCAGATTTTTCACTTCAGGCCAAAAATGTCCTTGACCTATTTTTTCCTACGCCAACTCCTCATTTCGCAATCCCTCTCTTGCAACCCTCCTCATTTCGCAACCCTTCCCCACAGCCCTCCTACAACGACTTCCTCTTCTCCCGCAGCCTTCTATGACGACTTCCCCTTCTCCCTCAGCCTTTTACGACGACTTCCCCTTCTCCCCCGGGCCTCCTCCATTAGTCGCAACCCGCAGCCAGCAGCCCGCAACCAACAGCCAGCAACCCTCTTCCGTCGATCGCAGCTGCCGCACCTCCGTCAGCAGCAACCCTTCTCCGTCGGCGAAAATTGTCCCTGTAAGTGCTTTTTTTTTTTTGATGATATCAAGTTTTCTTTCTTTGATGCATATTGTAGTGGAGGCGGCAGCTGCAGCAGCCGTCGCACCTCCGTCAGCAGCAGCCTTGATGCATATTGTAGTGGGCTCTGAGACTTTGAAGGTGAAAGGTATCCAATGCTAGCATCTTCTCCTAGACGCATGATTTTTGTAGTTTGCGTAGCATAGACAGGAGTAAAGGGGGCAGGGAGGAAGGAGAAGTTGTGAACAAAATGGTTGTGTATTTATTTATTTATTTATTGGATTAAGAAAATGATTGAAAGTATAATAGAGACACTTGTTGTATTAAAAAAAAAAGACATTTATGTTATTTAAAAAATAGAGAAATTATTTTTTATTATATTTTTAATGTATTAACAAAAGGATAAAATTGGAAATTTATTTGATTCCCATTACTAAAGTTGAACTGAGCTAAATATCATCTGATAATAACTTTTATTCCAGGATTTAAACCAAACACTATCAATGTAATCACGATTCTCATTCCCATTGATCCATCAATGAATTTCATTACCATTTCGATTAACAAATTTGAACTAAACGCTCACTAATAGTTAACAAAAAAAAAATCGACAGACGATTGTTTTTTCATATATCTGTAAAAATATTTCTCTAAAAAATCCTTTATGATTTTTATTTCTTTAATATATATGATTTTGGATTAATTAATTGGCACGAGTTGTTTATGAATTAAAATAAAGCTAAATAACTTTAAGGGAAAATTTGAGAAAACTCTCCAATATTAAATTGAGTTTTATATGTACTCCCCAACCAAAAATTTCTTTGCATGCACTCCCTGATGGGATTGACAAGACAGTTTTGTGTGTTATTTTTTTATCAGTATAGAAGAGTAAAAATTCAGTATGAATCGTAAAGATTTGAGTATAAATTATTTGAGATTGAGTACTAATTTAAGAAATTTGAGTATTATTTGAAAAAATTTGAGTATATATTATTTCAGTATATAGTAAAAATTTCAGTATACATTATCAAAATTTAAATATGAATTGATTTAGATTAAGTATTATTTGAAAAAATTTTAGTATAAAATTTAGAAATTTGAGTATATGAGATTGTATCCACCACATCAAGATTTTCACATGAGGGGTCATCGAAATTTTATACTCAAATTTATTAAATTAGTATTCAATCTCAAACAATTTATACTTAAATCTTTATAATGTATACTGAATTTTCACTCTTTTATACTCACCATATCAAGATTTTCACATGAGAGGTCACCGAAACTTTGTACTCAAATTTCTTGAATTAGTACTAAATCTCAAACAATTTATACTCAAATCTTTACAATGTATACTGAGTTTTCACTCTTTTATACTCAATTTATCGGGGAGTGAATGCAAAAAATTTATCAAGTGGAGAGTGCATGCAAAGGTCAGTTTAGGATTGGGGAGTTTTCTCCAATTAACCGTAACTTTAACCTCGATGTATTTTCTATCGATTAACAGTTTGTCTCTAGTATTTAAAAAAATTGACAATTAACCCTTTTTAATTCGAAGTCAATAAAAATAGTAAATGATTAAAATAATCTATTATTTTACTGACTTATACCTTAATTTTAAATATTAAAATTATTCTAACTGAAATATTTTTATTAAAATTGAACCTCATACTTCTAAACAATAAAAAATATAAAAATAAAAAATCCTACATGATTCTTAAAAACTTAACCTTAATCAAACTGGATTTTTGCACTTGTTCCTTGAAAAATAAATTCTCATAAAATTTATACATACATACATCATCATAAATAATAAAAAATAATAAATTTGGAATAATCATTCAAAAATTCATTTCACTATTCTACGAAATAAAAAAAAAATAGAATTTTAAATAGATATGAGTTCTTCTAATGAATAGATAAAATAGAAGAATTTTTAAAAAATTCAGATTAAGGTTTAACTTTTAATGTTCCGTGGAATTTTTTATTTTTATTTATTATCTAAAAGTCTGAGATTATTTTTCAATTAGGATATTTAATAATTTCAACGTTTAAAATTGAGGTACAATTGAGTAAAGTAATGAGTAATTTTCATCATTTATTATTATTATTTTTTTAACTTCAAATCAAAAGAATTAAGTGTTGTTTTTTTAAATGCGGGGAAGAATCTGATATTCGATAGGAAACACATTAGGCTTAAAGATATTTAGTCTTAAAATAATATAAACAAAAAAGTTAGGGTTAAACTGAAAACGATCTAGGGCTAAACTGAAAATACTTTTCTTCTTGCGGATGTGCCTCCGCCTCCTCCCCCTCCTCCGGAGCAACGAGAAACTCGAGCCCTCCGCTGTTTTTCGCCGCCGGCTCCTTGCTGCGCCTCCCAATCTCTCTGCCCTTTCTTCCCTTTTCCCGCCTCTGGCTCCACCACCCCTGCTCCCTTCGCACTTTCCCTCCTCCTCCGCTAGTAATCTCACCTGTCTGTGGAGGAGAAAATCGTCACACGTCGTGGTTAATCTGGTGGACTCAACCGTGCGGGCACTCAGAAGTCGGGCGAAAGATGTTCCCACGGATTTCCCGAGAGAACTGAACAGGAAAATTGCTGGGCATGTGCAGATCAAATTGAAAGTAAAGGATTTTTATCAGTTTTCATCAGCCCCATTCCTTTTTTGGCTCATCTAGCGATTATTGTATAAGTGGTAGTTTACATTTAATGGTAACCCTAATTGAGCTTGTGGTGCAATGGTCAATTTCTATTATTTCTTATTAATATTGATTATTCTTTCGAGGTGGAAATGGTACAATTTGCCTAGTGATTTACTTTGCTGGTGTTTTTCTTTGCACAGTGGATAGTCAATCTTCTATCGCCAATTTGTTGATGGATGACAATGTGAATATGGAAGTTGAAGAAGATGAGGATGAAGATGATGTGGACTTCAATCCCACACGTAGAGGGGAAACTCTGTCAGAAGCCTCATCTGGCTTAAGTTCAGACAATGAATGCCATGGTGATGATGCTAGTGAAGACTGCGCAAGTTCTTTAAAGCACCTCCATGATGGTGCATCAACTAGCACTCTCTGCCACAATCTACAGTCTGGTGCTGAAGATGAAGAGAGGGTCATGTCCAATCAACTGGTGGATCGATACTTAACCGAGAAGAATGATACTGTTCTAGAAAAGCCTAAGCCGACTCAATCAGATATGCCAACGACTAAGGAAAATGAATCAGGTTGTCTCGAAGGAAGTAATTACAATGTCGCACCTGAGAAAGAAAATGATGCTGCTGAAGAACTGAGCAGAGAAGAGTTGCAACAAACTGGTACGAGTTCTTCGCATCCATTAATATCCAAGAGACCAGCTATTGAGATAGATGATGATGATGCAATTTGCAAGCGCACTAGAGCCCGCCATTCTCTAGCAAATTATACACTAGAAGAATTGGAGGATTTTCTTCAGGAATCTGATGATAATGATGACTTTCAAAATGTCGATGAGGAAGAGGAGTACCGTAAGTTTCTTGCTGCTGTTTTGCTAGAAGGAGATGTTAATGGACAAATGGGACATGGTGAAATTTTGGATGACGACGACGAAGATGATGTTGACTTTGCAATAGAAATTGAGGAGGCACTAGAAAGTGATGTTGAAGAAAGCTTTGACGATGACAAGAGAGCAGCTGAGCAAATTGAGGAAAACACTCATCGACCAGAAACTCGACAGAAGAAACGGTTGAGGGAGACTGCTGAAAAGAAGAAATACTTTATGGGGCTGGAGAAGATTCCACTTCGCCCTATTTTACCATATATCTCAAATGGACAAATAGCTCCAGTGCCTGCCCTTGCATTGCATTTTCCTTCTCCTGAAACCTTCTCATGTTCATTTTCCCCTTCTGGGGTTGAATTATCCCATGGTTTTACATTTCAACAATTAGGACAGCTATACTGTCAGATACATGAGCATATTCAGCTCCTTATACAGATATTCTCTGTTAGTGTGCTTGATCCTTCCCGCCAAAAGGTAGTGATGGACATTCAAGAGTTGATCATGGAGATGATTGCCAGACATGAAGAAGCATTGGCTTGGAGAAAAATACCACATGATGTATCCTGTTTTCAGCCCACTTATCTCCGTGCATCAGTGCAGATTGATTCTTGTGAGAGTTCTGAATTTTCTCACTGGACTCCTTCCATAGATAATCCCATATTTTCCATTTTTGATGTTGCTCCCCTTAGGATGGTTAAGAGTTATATGGCTGATGTTGCATCTAGTAAGTGATCAGGATATCATTTATCTTGTGGCGCGTTCAACTATTTTTGCTTTTCTATATGCTTTAACGTGGGTTCTTGGTAATTGCAGCTGTTTCAAGGTATAGACAAAGTCATTTGGAGTACCCACTTAACAAGAATCACTTAAAACGGGAACCTCTTTTCCCATTTCCTGTGCATACATCTCAGATGGGAACAGATGACTCTTTTATTGGGGAGTCGAGTGCTATGTCCTCAAGGAGCACTTCTACACTTTCAGCTGGTCAATTACCAACCAGAAAGTCTTTAGCAGCTACACTTGTGGAAAATACCAAGAAGCAAACAGTTGCTCTTGTTCCTGTGGACATTGCCAAATTAGCACAGAGGTTTTATCCTCTATTTAATTTCTCTTTATTTCCTCACAAGCCTCCCATTGCAGCTGTTGCTAATCGTGTGCTCTTCACTGATGCAGAAGATGGGTTAGTTCTTTTTTTTTTTCTAATCACTTTTTCTTGTTTGCTACACGATTCCTCATTCAGCGGAATCAATTTAAAAATGTGCTAGTGCTGCAACCCTTCTGTGAAACTTTAGTGACTATTTGATCATAACTTTTCATTGCTATCCATTTCAAGTTGTTGATTGGTATTATTGTGCTCAACCTAATACTTATTTTGCATGTTGCAAACAATAAAGCATTGCAATTGAAGGGACTGCGAATGGCTGTATTTGTCAACAGTTTAGTGCTTTCGATCGTTTAATATCTTATTTTTAGTGCTTTCGATAGTTTGGTGAGCCACTCAAGTATTTTCCCTGTATTACTTTCCTGACATTTGATTCCATATCAAATGAAAGCACTCATCCCCGAACATAGATTTTATGAAAAAAATAACTGCTTTGCACAGTTTGATTCAGGAAATATTCTACTTCAAAATTGAGGACAGCTTAGAGATGTCATTTCTTTTTGATGCGCATTGTCACACCTATTGATTAACCAATTACAAGATTCCAATACATTTTTGTGGAGAATGCGCTCTAATTAGATACATGATTCATACATACACACATAAATACACACCAGCATACATATTCATATGCTTAAAGTTGAACATAGAACCTGATCATGCTGCTGAATGCTTTAGAAACTTTAGAACTGTGAGTTGTCATATTGGCATTTTTTTGGAAATGAATAATGAACTGCAAGGAATACTTAACTAAGAATAATTATCGAAGAAACACTTAATCTAGATAATTTGAAATGTTGGGACTCGTTGCCTTTTTGTTTGAGGAATATCACTTGCTGATACCCATGCTTTGAGCTTTATGATTCATCATATTCTTTTATGCATAGTAGTTCTATATAGTTCATTTGTTTTAGTAATGTATGCTCTAATATGGAGATATCACAGATTATTAGCAATGGGGCTGATGAAATACAACAGTGATTGGGAGTCCATACAGAAGCATTTTCTACCTTGTAAATCGAAGCATCAGGTTAGCCCTATTTGTTGTCTAAATGATGTTTAGAGAACTGGTATTCAACATAATTAGTGACAATTTTTCTGGTGACATTTCCTTGAATAATGAATTTTCCTGCTGTCCAAAATTTGTTGGGTTCATTGTCAGTTTTCTCATTTTATGGCTGTTCTAACTTATTAAATTTGACAAAAATGACTGTCCGGTAGGATTGTAACTTATGAGCAAAATTTGATGATAATTGTTTGGAGAGAAATTGATGAATAAATCAGTGTTTGCCGTAGGAATTCTTTTAATTGGTAGGTTGTCATGCTTCCTTTTTCTTTGTCAGTGCTCATAGGTCATTTGATCTGTGTTTTTCTTGTATAATGATATGTCATATTTTGTGCACATGTATGGGATGTCACAACTTGTATATTCATATGCTAACTCCTTGATATATGGTAATAAGAGGAGAGTCAAAATCTTGAAGTAAATGAGTGTAGGATTGCATGGTTTCTTGACTTTATAGTGTCTAATAGCTTATCTTTTAGTCCTTGCTTCTGTTCTTTTGATGGATCCAATAGAGATAAGATCTAAGTTAATTGCCTTTTTGTTAGATGTCGAGGATGCTTGAACTCATTATTGAGTGCTGATAAAGTTGACCTGTGATGGCTACAGTTGTTTTCAAATGAAGGAAATAATTATCCCATATTCCTGCATTGGCCAAGAGATCAAACTTTGTTTTTTTTCTTTACGATAAGTTTGTGAATTATAACAAAATGTGCTTTTGCCATTTTTTAAAAATATTTTTAAGCTTGTTCTTTTGTGGTTACCTTTTTTCTTTTATCTCTTCTTTTCCCTGTTGCCTGTTGGAAAAGAGGTTGCACAACTCACACTTATTGCTTTAAATCACGCTTACAACTATCTATTATATTCCATACACTGTTTGCAGTCTCCTCACCAGCTAATATGCCTGGAATCCATAACAACCCGCCCACATCTCGTTCTCTTCACTTCCTTGGCTAACCACTCCTCAAACCTATGTAACTCTCAAGGCCTCATTTTATGGCCGTCTTCCAGTCTTCTCTCCTTTTGCCAATCTCATTCATCCTATGATTGCATACTAGTGGATATGTTGTCTTCCCCAAGCTTCTAAGCTATCAGTGAGGATAAGAAGCTTTATTGCTCCTCTGTCTCATGCTACATCCATACTCCCTCTTGACTTCATATAGTTCGAGGTACAAACGCAAAGGTGGGTTTGATGGCCACCATGAAGAATGCTCCTCCTCCCCCTTCTCCTGATTTGTTAGTGTTCTACCTATTCCCACTGGGCCAAGTCCTAGATCTATTGCAACATCCACCTCTATCTTCCCCCACTCATCTCCATCCAGCTGCCGAAATCCTTGAGTACCTTCCCTTCCTTTTTGTTCGCATTCTTTCACACCGTCTCATACTCCTGTGCCCATTTGGTTATAGGTTGTGGGCTATCTGTGGTTTCAATTCTTCCCTAGCAAACAGGAATTGGTTTCACACAGAACATTGTAGACCAGTGACTACCATGAATACTCACCTCCTTCAACTTGAGATTTGTCAGAAATCATTTGATGGGATTCCTATCTTGAAAACTGTATGGTTAGACAGTTGCGGAGGATATAGATTGATGCTTCTGGCTGACACAGACACAAGGTCCAGTCCAACATTCTCGTATCTTTTTTTTCTTCTTGTTAATAGGCTGTTGTTTAGTGTCTCCCACAGGAAGAGCTTGATTCTCTGTGGTACTTGTCAGTTCTATATTTTCTTCCTGACAATCCACCATTCTAACTGCGAACTAGCCTCCACCCCCTCTTATTGGATAAGAAACTTATAGCAACACTTCAGATTTTAGCACCCTTTGTTATTTTCTGCCAAATAAATTTGTTTTTTTTTTCTGTACTATCCAGGTTGTCTATGCCATTTCCAATTGCCACCTGCTATGTCCGCTTGTACAAAATTTTTATGCTCTTCTGTTAGAGTTTCCCTTGCAGCAGGCTCATTGAGTTATTCCACATATCATCCCAGAATTTGAAATTTGATAGTTCTGCGATTACCCACTTTCCATGCATAACCATCTTTGATATAGCTCCATAGGCCACAAATACTCCTCCATAAGGCTGAAGCCAATCCTTTCACTACAAAGTCCCACCTGCTGCATCCTCTCCCTCCACCATATATTCCTTCCAGAGTATTTACTGAAAACAGTTTGTCCCTGTCACTCTGACATTACAAAACTTGCCCAATATTGCTATGTTTTTGCTTGTTTGTGCTCCTTATGCCAAGGCCCCCTTCTCCCTTCAGTTTCTTGATCTGTTGCCTATTGACTGTGTGACAACTTGTCTTTTTTTAGCGTATCTCTTTAGATGATTCTCATGCACATCTCCTTCATTTCTTCACACACAGAGCTAGGGAGTTTTCAGGCTTTCATTTACCATTCCACTGAAAGCTTTTAGGCTGACCACCCTGATAATTTCCTTCTCATTGTCTCTACCACCTCCAATTATTTGGCTTTGGTGGGCCTGCCTCTCTGCAACTATGTGCCCAGATATTTCACCATGCTTCTAGCTTCTATGAAACCCGATACTCCTTAGAGAAGATTGTTTTCATCTTAACAATTGACACGTTAGTGAATATCACTAGTTTGTCTGCTGAGAATAGGTGAGTAATGGTTGGGCCCTTTTGCCAAAACATAGGCCCTTCCAATTATTCTGATCAGCTTCAGCCTGGGTTAACTGTGATGATCTCTCTATTTATAGTATTATCTCATAAGGAGATACCGGGCATCTTTATCTGAGTACTGTAGAGCTCTTAAAGCTTTCAGTCACTTCTCATTCAATAGAACTTGAAACCGGTGTGTTGTTTAGTAAAAGGCAGAAGAATAATTTGCACTGTGTTCACTAATTCTGTTGTCCACTGTCTTTGTTGCTAACTTGTAAGAAACATTACATAGACTTATCAGTCTGAATCGACTGACCTAGTTTGGATGCTTCACTAGGGAATCAGAAATAGAAAGGTATGGCTCACATTTCTTAGTTCTCCTTTGAGCTCAAATGCCTTTCTAATGAATCTGGATACTTTCCCCTACAATATTCCAGTTTTGTTCTAGGAAAGCTGCACCACCTCTTCCTGCTGGATTGGATCTTCAAGCCCTAGGGAATTTCAGCTGTTCCATGAGGGAAAGGCCCCCACTAGCCGCTTACCAGGATGTGTAATCTCCAACTTATAAAGGTTACTGAGAAACTGCACTGTCTTATCTTTTAGTCCCTTGATCACTTTGCCACACTCCTTCTTGGTTCTTCAGTCCAAGTATTCTGTGTCTATTCCTTCTCATCAGTGCCCTTGAATGGAAATAGCTTGTATTTCTGTCTTCCCATTGAATCCAATCTTATTTTGCCTTCTGAAACCCTAATAATTCCTTTTCAGCTAATACTCAATCCAACAATCCTTCTAGTTGGATCTCAAGGTATTCCAAATATGGGCTCTTCTTGGTATTGAAGTGATCTTGTACGGATGTTTCCAAAATCTCGAATGTTCCAGCCAGAAAGGACTGACTGAAGCTTCTTCAGATTCTCTGTCAGTCAGACCTCCTCAGACCAAGTTCTTCCTACTATCACTTTGAAGTCCTCATGCGACACGTATGCTGCTAGAAATCTGAATGCTTCAACTAAAACCATTCACTGGAGAATTCAAATAATTAATGCCAATGCTCATTTAATTGAAGCAGTCCAAATATCTAACAATTATGATTGACACTCTCAATATCTTCTCAGAAAGAGAATATTGAGTTGACAATCTTGGACCAGCTTTATTTTAAATACTTTGTTGTGTAAATGAATTGAATATATAGGGATAAAAATACTATACATTTGTGATTGGAGTTTCAACTGTTGATTATTTTATGAAAACAAAATTGAGATATCATTATTGCTTTTTTGGGGATTAGATTGATGCACCTCATTGGAACTTATAATCCAATTTATTTATTTTTTAAATATGGAAACAAGAGAAAGAAGAGGTAAAAAAAAACTTCTTTGAAGGAGAGGAAGAGGTGGAGGGCATAGTCAAGGTGGTGTGTGGGTTTCTGCGATTATAAAGAGGAAGATGTAATGATTACAAAGAGATGGGAAACAAATGAATAACACATTAAGTTCATATGCAAGGGGAGATGTGCTCTCCGTCTCGATAAGGTGGAAGCATTAGGGAAGAAAGTAACAAATTTCTCTACTTTTTTCTCTCTTCATTTCTCTCTTCCAAAAGAAACAATCAAATTTTATTTACCTATGCCCCCTCCCCTCTCTTCTTTTTTCTTTCCTTTAAAGAAAATGTAGGCTATGGGAATTCCTATTGGGCCATTGAATTTTTCTTATTAGTTCTTTTCAACCTCCATTAAATAAAAATTTTAATTTCTCTTTGATCTTGTAGATATTTGTGAGGCAAAAAAATCGCAGTTCTTCTAAGGCATCTGATAATCCAATCAAGGTATGCATTTAGAAAACTATTCATAACTCATTACAAGTTATTGTGTTACGTTTCTTACTCACTTTTCTTAATTTTGCAAGAGAAAAAAATCCATTCTCCTATCTCTTTTTTGAAGAAAGTTAAAAAGTTTGCAATTTCTCAAATACGACTCATTTGAAATCTGGAATATAACCTTAGATTAAAGAGTCAAACATGGTGCCAAACACGTCAAATATTTTTATTTATGAAAATTGATTTTATTTGCAGTATCTTTTAAATAGCAATAAACTTATAACACATGAAAATAATAATAAGCTTATAATATATGAAAAATAATAATAAACATACAATACATGAAGAAGTACAATAAGCTTATAATACATAATGAATTGGAATGAATAAATAATGCACTTTTAACTTTTGTAGCTTTACCTACTGTTGGACTGCAAGTAAAAAAATAATTTTTAAGAAAAAAATATTAAAATATAAGTTAGATGCATAGACGACCTAATGCGTATAATTGCTAGGGGCACCAAACAATTAGATTATTTGCTTAGGGTTTAAAATTTTAAATTCAAGGGATTGATTTTATGTAAATGAACAATCAAAAGGTCCCTAAGAGAATGATATTTTACTAATGTTGATCTTGTCTAAGTTGATTTGGTTTTGGAAATTTGGTCAAGTAAAATTTGAACTTGAAAGTTAGAAAGTGACTTGGTCAGATTTGAGGGAGTTTGAACATGATTTTGAAAGAATTCTGAAGTAGGGATGATTTGGTAATTTTAACCTCTTTGGATTTGACTTGGTCAGATTTGAGAATTTTGGGATTTGACGTGGAACTAAATTCACGTTGTGACCTGGATTTTTTATTAAATGAATTTAACTTTAATATCTAGAGAATCTTAAAGTAAGGTATTTAAGGAATTTCAACTTTGTTTGGGGGGACTTGAAATCGGTTGTTTAGCTAGTTCAGAGCTTGTTGTAATTTAGAGGACATTTTAGTAAGTTGATGTGTTCTAAAGTTGACCTTGTCAGAAATTAGAGAATTTTATGCTATTTCGAAGAGTGTGACATTTAAAATCTTATGACTTTGAAATAAGATGAATTGATGTCATATGTGTATCAATGATGATCCTATAATAGTTTAATAACTAGGTGCTCAAAAGGGTCAACTATTGGATACAGAATTTGTATTTGAGAATGTGTAACACTTTAATTTAGTCCCATATGGTGAGCTGTGGGCTAATTAAGGAGATCTAGAATCATAGATGAATGAGCTACTATTAATTTGGATCGGCATTTGTGTTAGTGGTTGAGCCTTATAAGTTAATGGTTCAATTCTCTCATCTAAGCAGGTCTTAAACAATGGTATTAGAGTAGACTTAATCTTAGGCATGATGAGATATTGGAAAGAGTTGCCCATGTGATAGTGGAGTCACTATTGAGCCTCACACAGTGTTGATTAGTGATAATCTAGCTATATGACTTGAAGCTGAAATTTATTAAATTTGTAATTTTGAGTCACGTAGTGACTTAGAATTTGATATTGTGGAACTTCTATTTTATATGAGAAAACTTTAAAGTATTTTGGGAAATATATCCTCTTCCATGATGATTTAGGTAATTTTAAGGTTTTAGATTTAAAGGTTTTCTTTGGAAATTATATAGTGGCTTCAAGTTAGATTTTGAGGGAATTTGATTTATCAAAACCCTGAGGTAAGAGTATTTTGAAAATTTTGATGGCTTAAGAGTGTAAAGATTGAGTTTTCCTTGCTATGATGTTTTGGTTTAGTGGCAGCAGAGAAAGTGTTAATTCTTTGCTAGAAGAGATGGGTGACTACAAAGCTTGTGGCCTTGTGGGTTTGGCCAAAGAAGAGGGGGAGATGAGATTAGTGATGGTCGCAAGTGAAGACGACATTTTAGGATGATCCAACAAGGTGGATAGATGTGAGGCCTAGCAGTTAGGCTCCCTTTGTTTAGACATATATGGAAAGTTAAGGAAGGGGAGAGTAGGTGTAGACGTGTAGTGGATAAAGAATTAATTTGTATATTTCTTTTATATGTGTTTCGTGTTAGAAAAAATGGAGGAGGAATATGGGGATACTCTTTCAATTAGGTCTAACTTGAGCTCCCATTCAATGATTTAGAATAGCGAGCTGTTTTTAACGTGTGCTCGATTAGTACTGTGATTGAGCCAACTTTGAATCCATTTCAAATATTAACCATACCTATTATTTCAGAAAATTATTTAATTTTTTAAAAATTAATCTATAATTTTTAAAATTATCTGAAATTTGACAAATAATTCCTCAAATTAATTTTAAATTTTAAAATAATTTTCAAAATAAATAATCTATTTTCAAGAAATAATTTTAAATTTTCAAACATATATTGGGGAATTTTCAAATAAATTTTAAAATTTTAAATAATTTCAGATGTGCATGAATAATTTCCAATATTATTTTTGAATTTTCCAAATGATCTTAAGAATTATTTTTAGGATTGTCAATATAATCTTGAAAATTAATTTAGGATCTTATAATCAATTTTAAATAATTTTGAAAATTTTCAAAATGTAATTTTAATTAAAAATTTTTGAAGTTTATTTTTTATTTTTTGTATATTTGCTATTGAATAATTTTATATATACCTCTTGATATTGGATTTAGGTTAGGGATGGCATGTGCAGATGTGGTTTAGACTCGTTGAATGCATAATGCCATATCATTTGCGTTTGTTAGTTGTCTTGAGGTTTTTCTATTGGTTGCTTCATGTCTTAATTTTACTTAGGCTGTGCGGCGGATGAAGACCTCTGAATTGACTGCAGATGAGAAAGCCCGCATCCATGAGGTGATTCAATTAAATAATTGCAACTTTTGGTCACCATAAGAAACAGTACTATTGCGGCACTCTCTTATATTGTTGATTGTTTGTTTAAACCAGGGACTCAAACTCTTTAAACAGGACTGGTTGTCAGTTTGGAAATTTTTTGTTCCACATAGGGATCCTTCTTTGCTACCACGGCAATGGAGAATTGCTACTGGAACTCAGAAGTCTTACAGAAAAAGTGAAGCTATTAAGGAAAAAAGGAGATTATATGAAGCAAAACGAAGAAAATTGAAGGCTTCAATGAACGATAAGCATGCAGCAGCTGAAAAGGAGGTTAGTTTTGCACAATGAGCAGAATTAAGATGGTTTTAAGTTCTTGAATACTGATTTTTTTCTAAACACCTTTTTTGTATTTTTTTCCTCTTCATTACATTCAGTCTGATGATAATGAAGATGATAATAGTGAAGACATGGACAACGAAAATGAAGCTTATGTACATGAAGCATTCCTGGCGGACTCAGAAACTGGGTGCTCCAACAGCATGTCGTATGACATTTCTCCTTCAGGCTTTTGCAGGAGTAGCATACAATTTACTAACATGGTGCTGTATGATGGTGCCTATGCTAGTGGGAAATCTGCTTCCAACTCAGAAAAGCCCACAGGAATCATGAATCCATTATCTAATAGTGGTGATCTCAGATACTCTTCATCAAACAATCTACAATTAAATAATCATTCTCTTATTTCAAACATTGGGGCACCCCAAAGTCAGTTGGGATCCTTACATGGTCCAAGGCGGAAATTCAAAGGTGCACGGGTGGTCAAGTTGGCACCTGGCTTGCCTCCTATCAATCTTCCTCCTTCCGTTCGTGTCATATCTCAGACAACGCTCCAAAATCATCCTAATGGTTCTTCGCATTCTCATACAAGTAAGAATGGCAGTATGAAGGCATCAAAGTCTCCTGGAGCTGTGAAAGGTGAAAGTAATGTAACATTGCTTGGAGAAAAATCAAATATGATACTGGGAGATTGTTTAGAAGCTAGACATCGGCAAGATGGATCTGCTTCAGATCAATCTGTCACTGAAGAAAATGTCTCCCAAGCAGATCTTCATATGCATCCATTGCTATTTCATGCTTCTGAAGATCGGTTTCCATCATATTACTCGATGAACAGATACCCTACTGCTTCTAGTACTTATCTCCTTGGCTGTCAAATTCAGAAAGAGTCCATGTTCTCAAAATCTGAACATTTAGTTGCAACGAAAGACAATAACAGTAGAATTCAAATTTCTAGAGAAGCACCAGTAGATTTATTTTCAGTTGACTTCCATCCACTTCTGCAGAAAGCTGGTGATGCAAGTGCTGGTCTTGATATTGAATCTTCAGCTGGCCATTCATCTAGTAGGCTCCTCAATGAATCTCATTGTGAACTGAGAGAACATTTGGTTGGTAATCGACAACTTCCAGCTGGTGGAGCATCTCCAGGCCATCAGGAAAAGGAAAACAACCTCGATTTGAACATACACCTGTATTCAGTGTCAGAAACAGAAAAGACAAGAAAAGCTAGAGATGCTAGTTTGCTTCAATATGAAGAGCTAGGAAGTGCAAGGACACAGTCCGCAGCAATGCAGAAAGGCTCTGATGTGGACATGTCAATCCACCTCTATAACAAAAAAAGTTCTGAAGTTCCAGCTTCACCTGATACTTTAGTCCGTTCAAGAGGATGCTGTGGAAAAGATGTCAAGTCACTACGAGTCACACGGATTTCTGATGTTTCTCGAGTCCAGTGCACAAATGATTTAGATGAATCTAATTTAGATATCATAATGGAACATGAAGAATTAAGTGACTCAGATGATGAAAGTGCAAATGTTGAGTTTGAATGTGAAGAAATCGATGACTCAGAAGAGGATGAATCTGAATATGTTCGACCTAGAGAATCCCCTAGTAAGGTATTGTCTACGGTGTATTTTTTGAAATTTTAAGATTCAGGTTCTCTGTGTTGAATATGATTGATAATTTCCCTGTTATGAATTCATTTCTCTGCTCTATTACGTGATAGCTTTATTCTTGTGTTTGATGTTTACCTTGCTTATCATGGATCATACTGAAGAATAAAATGAGTTTGCTTTGATCCACTGCTCATGTTATGACTAATGAGTTGAAGCAATTACCATTATGAACTCATACAACTACTTTGCATCTTCTACAATTTAATTACCGTCATGACGCGTGCTTCTTCTTGCAGGAACTTCTAGCTTCTGCTCCAGTGTGGGACAATAACCAAGGCAATTGTAGCTTGGATCATTCATATCAACCTATGTCAGTAAGACAAGAAACAGTTGATCAGGCGAGAAAACTGCCTGGCTTAGGATTGTCATGCCAAAATCTACTCAATACGAAATCATCACAGGTAGAATCCAAACAAGAAAGTCCAAAAAGGGACACGTCCAGAAGCTTACCAAATGTACTTCATTCTCCCGGACAATTAAAGAAAGCTCGGAATCCAAAGAGCTCTAAAGTTCAACTAGTAGGAGCAATGCAAGACAATGATTGCAAGACTATTTCGTCAAAAAAACGTTCAGCTTGTAAATAATTCTTTATGAATCTCTCTCTAGTTGCTGGGGTCACCTGCTTTGTTGCGAAGTCTGTGAAATGGTGCTCAATGGTGCAAATGGCTCCTTGCCTACCTTTAGATAACTGCCTTGCAGCCTGAAACTGCACTGTAGTAGTAACCAGAGAAAAAATGGTTAGTTGTTTTGTAGGATCTTCTCATGACTAGTAATAAAGTCACTTGCATAGCATCAGGGGAATCAAGACCGTTGAAATACATTATAATTACTCTGATTTCTTTGTTACTGAAGGGCTTACCTTCGTTTTCCTGGCAACCAGTGCATCTTTGAACTCATTGTATATGATCAACTGGCCTAGTAATTCAGCAACTCGAAAAGATTGCGTAGAATTATCAGAAATAATAAACTTCGTTTAAGTAATATATAGTTATATTCAATGACTTGTAGAGATGAAAATACTTGCTCATATGTCAATTCTATTTCATCAACTGTATAATTAGAAGCAATCTTGGAGAATCACTCTGGTCCTAACTATCTTACCAAACTCTGTTTTGAATGCTCGAGTAGATATATGTAGATGGCTTCCAGGATGTACAAGTTAGGATTGAACATGATAATGCATTCTTCTCTTACAATTAACTGCGTGATTAAATAAAGATAAAATATTTTGTGCATTATAGAAAAGAATACGCAAAGGGTTTGCGGTTATTGTTGGCAAGAACACATTAATAGCGGTATTTTTATCCTAGCAAAGCATCCCTTTATAAGGGAAGATCACACACCCAGGATTATTTTATACCGATCTCAAAATCTATTGGAGCAATCACTAATTAGTTACTAATTATGCCAATACATGGGGGCAAGTAGTAAGAACACATTAATGATTGCCGGGCGGTTGTTTCCTCTTCCGTAAACCACATGGCGGCGCAGTTACAATAACTGTTCGTCGCTCTTTTTTAAACCACGCATCGATCGAAGACTTAAGATCATCGAGCAAGGATTCACCTAATCCTCAAAACAAGTAAGCGAGAATAATCTACTTGTTTTTTAATACATTTTTGTGGGTCGGTTGTTGGATCAGATCGCCTCCCATTCCTCTCTTGTATGACATCGCAGATGATCGGTTCCATGGAGGAAGCAACAAGCTCCATGGAAGAAGGAGCCGCTCGATCGGAGAACGCCGGAGAACAAATTCCTCCGAGTTCTTCGGACAAAGATCGCTCCTCCTCTGTTCTTTTCTACCAAAAGGTGCAAATCTGTCATTTTTGGAGATCGTTCCTTCCCATTTTTGGAAAAAAAGTGTGAAGCATTCCTTCTAATTTAGGTCCTCGCCGAGATCTTTGGCACCTACTTCTTAATCTTCGCCGGCTGCGCCTCCGTCGTGGTGAACCTGACCACCAAAGGCGTCGTCACCTTCCCGGGCATCTGCGTCGTTTGGGGCCTCGCCGTCACCGCCTTGGTCTACTCCCTCGGCCACGTGTCCGGCGCCCATTTCAACCCCGCCGTCACAGTCGCCTTCGCCGCCTGCGGCCGCTTCCCCTGGAAACATGTCCGCCGGCGTCCTACTCTGCTTTACGGGAAAAAAATTGGTAGATTTGACTGACGCATCCGAATCTCGATCGTAGGTGCCGGCTTACGTCACGGCTCAGGTGTTGGCGTCGACGCTGGCGAGCGGCACGCTGAAGCTCCTGTTCGGCGGGAACAAGCGCGAGCTCTTCTACGGCACCGTCCCCGCCGGCTCCGACATGCAGTCTCTGGTTCTCGAGTTCATCATCTCATTCGCCCTCATGTTCGTCGTCTCCGGCGTCGCCACGGATCACAGAGCAGTAAGCTCACGTCGCAGAGTTAATTCGAACTCGCATCCACGTCTTGTTCTCAAATTCGTCTTTGCTCTGCAGATCGGAGGCTTTTCCGGGATCGTGGTCGGAGCGACCGTCTTGCTGAACGTGCTCATCGCCGGGTGAGTATCCGAACCATCGGAAATTCGAAATCAAAGAGAGTTCTTGAATGAAATGGTGTCGATCGCAGGCCGACGTCAGGGGCGTCGATGAATCCGGCGAGGACCCTCGGGCCGGCGATCGTGTTGGACCAATGGAGGGGGATATGGGTGTACATTCTAGGGCCGACCGCCGGCACAGTAGCCGGAGCGGCGGCTTACAACCTCCTCGCGCCGGCGACAAGCCCGTCCGGGAGATCAACACGTAAAACATATAGACGTAGGTCGATTTCCGTGATGCAAAATTCCATGATTTCAAAACTATTCTTAAACTTTCTCATTAATATTGCAGATTTTAATGATAATGATAAACCTTTCAAGTTCACAATTTTATTTTGTTAGGATTGATTTTACTTGATTCTGATGCTTGTATTGGGATCCTCTGTCCCAAAAAAAAAAAACGTATGTCCTGCCTGCCCTACTCTCCGACGATGATCGAGGAGTCGTCCGATCGCCGATCGAACATCACCGATAGATTTTGATCGTCGTATCGAATCAAATGATATCCTAAAAGAACGGTGAATCGATCGGAATCACTGCAATTGTAATCTCGTTGGATTCGACAGTGAATCCGACGAGATCGCAATTGCGGCGATTCCGACGAGTTCATCGTATCCTAAGATATAATTTTGTTCAGAACGATGAGCGGAGGCTGTCGATGGTGTTCGATCGACGATGGAATGACTCACTAATGAGAAAGAGGACAGATGAGACAATGATTTTTTTGAGATAGAGGATCTGCGATCCTGATGCTTGAGATTCAGATATTGTTTTAACTTTTCTTTCTTTCTTTGATTTGACAAAATCAAAACCAGATATTAAATACAATTTTGCATTATCAAAGTTTGACAAGTTACTATTATTTTTGTTTTTTAAAAAATGAACGTGTAGATCTGAGTATCTTCCATGATATATATATATATAAACTAAAACATTTGGTGGCTATATATATATATATATATATATATATATATATAAACTAAAACATTTGGTGCTATATATATATATATATATATATATATAATATATATATATATATATATATATATATATATATATATAAACTAAAACATTTGGTGGCTGACACCTTACAAATTGATTAAATAATTATTTGATGGCACATTAAAAAACTATTTAATTGATTCCTAAAATCTTGATTGCTAAAATCTTAGAATATTAACTCAAAGATCGTACTTGAAGGTCTTATTCACTTTGAAAGGTAGATGCGTGGGGCAGTGATATGCTGCGGCGTTGGTGCTGGCGCGGATCCTCTGTCCCGGGACAGGGGCTTGTCTCGGGGTCTCGCTCGTCAGCGATCGTCGATAAATTATCCGATCGACGATCGAACACCATTAATAATTTTTGATCGTCGTCCTGAATAAGATGATATTCTCGGAGAATGATGAATCGGTCAGAAACATCGCATTGCAATCTCGTCGGATTTGACGGTGAATACGACAACATCATTGCAATCTCGTCGGATTTGACGGTGAATACGACAACATCATAATTACGGCGATACCCGACGGGTTCATTGTACCCTAGGATATAGTTTTGTTCGGAACGACGATCGGAGACCGCTGATGGTGTCCGATCGTTAATCGGACGGCTCGCCAGCGATCGCCGATGAGCGGGACAGAGGGACAGAGACCGGATCCGGGACGGAGGATCCGACCCTGGAGTAATTGAGACGTTTAAATTAAATTAAATTTAGGCATATTATTTTTTTTATATTTAAAAATTAATATTTTTTAATTTTAAATTCAAAATACATATATTATACACAGAATCTAAGATTTATTGATTTTAAAATTTTTTAGCCTAAATATTATGATTTAATCTTTAAACTCTAAAAATAAAATCTAATTGTTTTAATTCTGAAATTAAAAAATTAAATTAAAAAAAGCTATCAGACACCCTAATATATATCCCACAATACATAATTTTTTTTAGTTTTAAATTTTAACTTGAATTCTATGAACTATTTCCTAAATTCTAAAAATAAAATCTAATTGATTTAATCTTGGAGTTAAAAAATTTTAAAAAAATGCTGCTAGAATAAATTGAGATGCGTGAATTCATTCCAGCCTCTAGGCACCTTGACTATTGTCGCAGACGAAATCCATAACACATCGTATGTAGCGTAACACACACACATACTGCGTGCCTTCATGTATGTGCCTAACTCAAGGTGTCTCTCATTGCATGGAAAGCGTCTCAAATCTAAGTGACGAAGGCGCCTATCCAGGCACCTTAGTGTATATTTATTTATTTATTTTTGGGGATATATTATATGTATTTAGAGTTAATTTAGGAGTTTGGTTATAGTGAATTTAGGCTAATTGGATTTTCCCTCTAGGGTTTAGGCTTCTCTCTTTGATTATAGTATTCAAAGTCAAAAATTTTAGATGCTTACGGGGTATATTATATGTATTTAGCTTTTAAAATTTTCGGATTTAAATATTGAGATATAGTGGATTTAAGTCAATAAGATTTTCCCTATAAGGTTCAGACTTTCCTCTTGTGTTATAACATTTAAGATAAAATATTTTAGATGCTTACGAGGTATATTATATGTATTTAGTGTTATAAATTTTAGAATTTAAGGGTTCGTTTATAGTGAATTTAAGTCGAATAAGATTTTCCCTTTAGAGTTTAGACTTTCCTTTTCGGTTATATTGTTTAAGATAATTTTTTTTAAATATTCATGAGGTATATATGTTTTAGGTAAGATTCAGAAATGTTAATTAAAAAAAACTCAAGGGTCCGTCCATTAGAGGCGCCCTGAGTCGGGGTGCATAAGGTGCCTCCAATGAATTGGAGACGCCGTACATTAGGGCGCAGAGGAGAAGTCACACAGGGTAACAAGACTTTATATATATATATATAAAGATCGTCTTTGTTGTGGATCACCCGTCGCGAACCCGTGTGCTGTAGATTTTCACCCGTCACCCGTCGTGAACCCGTGTTCGCCAAATTTTAAATTTTCTTTTTCTTTTTTATTTTTTTAAGCAATAAAGGTGCCTCCAATTGTATTGAGGCGCCTTTGCTCTTATTATTTTTCATTGTAGTAATGCTTTTTATTTTTTAGATATATTATATGTGTTTAGGGTTTAAGATTTTAAGATTTAGGAGTTGAGTTATAGTGAGTTTAAGTTAATAAGATTTTTTCTCTAGGGTTTAGTGTTCCCTTTTGAATTATTGTGTTCAAAATAAAAAAATTTAGATACTCACGGAGTATATTATAAGTATTTAGCATTTAAGATTTTAGAATTTAAGGGTTGGGTTATAGTGGATTTAAACCAATAAAAAAATTTTCTCTAGAGTTCACTCTTCCCTCTTGGATTATAGTGTTCAAAATAAAAAATTTTAGATGTTAATGGAGTATATTATATGTATTTAAGATTTACGAGTGAAAATGTAATTTTATAAATAATAAAAATAATAATAACAATATGCATGGGAGACGCTCATTTTTTAAAAAAAAAACCTAGTCGAAGCGTCTTCAATTGCATTGGAGACACCTTGAGTCATGTCACACATGGGCGCATAGTGGACAATTAACAACAGAGAAAATCTCTCTTTATATATATATTCATGATCTCCTAGCTACGTTACAGTGCGAGCCTGTGAGGTATCTAGAACAATTCCAGATGTCGTGAGCATTATTTACATATTTTTTTAAATTAAAATTTTCTTAAATCTTAAATCCTAAATACATATAATATACACTATGAACAAGTAAAATTTTTTATCTTGAACACGATAACCCAAGTAGGAATCTTGAACCATAGAGGAAAAATCTTATTAGCTTAAATTTACTATAACTCAACCTCTAAATCCTAAAATCTTAAACCTTAAATACATATAATATATCCCTCTAAAAAAAATAAAAAAATATATACAATGGAATCCAAGTGCCCTGAGTGCCCCGCACAAGCCGCATAAGATAACACACGCAGTATATCAGTGGTGTGTGTGTGTGTACATGTCCATGTGCCTCACACCCACCGCGTCTGCCGGCTACCCGCTCGGCTGTTCGCCCACTGCCCCAAACCCACAGTATAACCTGGGGTAAAATTGAACCTAGAGGGGTCGAAATCTAGTTGTGACGACTGCGACGCTACGGTTCAAATCAATTCGAGATGTCACAATGTGTCTCAATTGATTGAGGCGCCTCGACCGCACACAGTCACACACAAAATTATTATGCAACATATTAGAATTACACACACACACACATATTGCTCGATGCCTCCATGATCGTGAGCAAAATCCGATATAGGAGATATGATGCGGCTTTGTGGTAAATCTCATCTCTTCTGTCTCTCATCAGAATATAATAAAATAAAATTATCTTTTCTCTCTCTAACATATACATGCATCTGACACATGCATTGCCTTGTATACAGTTATAGCAGCTACTATATAGTAGCTGCTATAACGTGTAACAACTACTAATTGACTATAGCTACTATAACATAGAAAATTTTTGAAAATCATAACTTTTGACATGAATATTATAATGAGGCGATTTTTTTTGAATTATAGATCTCTGTACAACTTTCAATTAAAAAAATCATTAAATAATAGAGTTATAGCAGGTACTCGACAGTAACTATTATAATATGTAGCAGCTACTCAACATCTACTACTACACATTGTAACAACTACTATACAGTAGCTGTTATAACGTGTAGCAGCAACTCAACAATAATTGCTACAATTGTATAATAAACTTTTGAAAACTAAAATTTTTGACTCAGGTATCAGAATGAGGCGAGATTTTTTATAATCAAAGATTGTTCAAAGATCTATAATTTTAAAAAAAATGATCGCCTCATTTTAATATCCATGTAAAAAGTTATGATTTTCGAAAATTTGATACTTTGTAACAGCTGCAACTATTGTGCACTAGCTGCTATAACGAGTAGCCGCTATAACGAGTAGCCGCTACTCGACAATAGCTGCTACAACTGTGTAGAAGTTAATGCAAGTATTAGATGTATGCATGTGTCAGCGAGAGAAGAGAGAATTTTATTTTGTTGCATACAAATGAGAAAGAAAAGAGATGAGAATTGATATCCGAGTCAAAAGATATGGTCTTCGAGTCAAAAGTTATGTTCTTCAAAAGTTTGCTACACAGTTATAGTAGCTACTAATGAGTGGCTGCTATAATGTACAATAGCTACTATAGTGTATAGCAGTTACTAAACAATAGCTATTACAACGTACCAAAATTTTGAAAATCATAACTTTTGACTTGAATATCCTAATGAGATGATATTTAATTTTTTTAATTTTAGATCTCTGAACAAGCTTCGATAAAAAAAAATAAATCTCAGATTGAGCTTCGATAAAAAAATTGCCTCCTTATGATCTCCGAGTCAAAACTTATGATTTTTCGAAGTTACTACATAATTGTAGCAGCTACTGTTAAGTTGTTGCTACAACTGTGTAGTAAATTTTCGAAAATCATAACTTTTGACTCGGACATCAGAATGAGTTTTCTTTAATCGAAGCTCGTTTAGAGATAAAAAAAGATCATCTCATTTTGATATCTGAGTTAAAAATTATTATTTTCAGAAGTTTGCTACGTTGTAGTAACTATTATCGAGTAGCTGCTACAACTGTATTGGAAGTAATGCATGTGTCAGATGCATGCATGCGTTAGAGAGAAAAGAGAGAATTTTATTTTGTTGCATTCAGATGAGAGAGGAATGAGATGAGATTTGCTACAATATCAGGTCAGATGAGAGAGGAAAGAGATGAGATTTATCGCAATGCCACATTAGATCTCCTACATTGGATGTCGCTTACAATCGCGAAAGTACTTGAGGCGCCTAGAACAATTCTAGGAGTCTTCGGCCATTTTTTTTTGGTTAACGTAACATTTTTTCTGTTTTTTATTTTTAAAAATATTTTTTTTAAATTTTAAATATTAAAAATTATATCAAGGCTCTAAAATGTATCCTACTGATATAATATAGTATTAAACATATGAGATATGACATAAAATAGAGCTAAAATAATTTTAAAAATAACCCACTATTACCCTTAGCGAGCACCAGATGAGTCGTGTAGTATATAAATGGAGTGTATGTATATATAAATCTGAGATACTGAGCGACATGCGTGCACGGCTAGGGTGGGCGGCTCCCTGCATGGGAGGCGCCTCCCATGCACCTGCGGGCGCACACATGCCGCCTTGCTGTGCTAAAAATTTTACCGTGTAAATTTTGTACAAACCTTAATTATTTTTTTGGTTTGAAAATTTTTTTTGTGCTTAATATTATAACCCAAATGGGAAGACTAAACCCTAGGAGTAATCTCAAGCAAAAAATAAAGAAAGAAAATAAAACAAAAAATAAAGAAAAAAAATTAAATACACTAGATGTGCACGAGTTTGTGTCGTAAGATCCTTAGCATAAAATTTTTGTATATATATAGATGTGTCTGGAATAAATCTAGGCACTTGAATTGAATCCAGACGCCTAGAATATATATTTTTTAAATTAATATTTTTAAATTTTAAATACATATAATATATCTTGTGAGTATCTAAAACTATTTATCTTGAATACTAATATATGAGTGAAACCTGAACCCTAAAAGAAAAATTTTATTTGCTTAAACCCACTATAATCCAACTCATAATCTTTAAAATTTTAAACTCTAAATACATATAATATACCTCGTCTGCATCTAAATTTTTTATTTTTAATAGTATAATATAAGAGGCATCTAAATAGAAATTTTTATTAACTTAAATCTACTATAAACCAACATTTAAATCTTAAAATCTTAAATCCTAATAATATATAACATATCCAAAAAAAATTTACTAAGCGCTCAATTAATCTGGGTACTTGGATTCATTTCAAACACCCCGACTAGTGTAGCGGACGATGTCAACACAAATTAGACCCTAATTTATATATATATATATATATATATATTAATAAATAATTTTTTTAAATTTTTTAATAAATAATTCTTTAATTTTATAAAATATCTCGTGACAATCTAAAATTTTTTATCTTAAACACTATATCATAAAAGAAGAGATTAAACCATAGATATAAAATTTTATTAACTTAAATCTACTATAATCTAACTTCTAAATCTCAAAATTTTAAACAAAATATATATATATATAATATATATATATATATATATATATATATAACTATATATATATATATATATATATATAATTTAATTAAGATCGCATATAATTAATAAGATGAATTAAGTTTTTAAAGAAAAGAACTAACAAATTTCAAAATCATTAATAATCCATAGAAAAGTCAAATTCCTAGTGTACCCAGTAAAGGTGTGGAACATGCTGCAGTGGTAACGAGTTGGAATTTTCATTTTTCTCTTAAAAAAAATAACAAAATAATTAATGAGATTTTTTCAACTTCGGACGATCGATTCAGTCTCATAAAAATTTTTCATTGGCCGTCAGAGTAAATCGGAAAATATTCATGGTGGGGGGTCTAGAAGCCCAGTGTCCCAGAATTTACGTCTCATTTAGAGGAAAAATTCTTATAAATACGTCGTAGTTGGAGGTCGAACTACGAATATCTAAGATAACAATTAATCATCCTATCGCTACGCTATAACCCGAGAGGCAATTTCATTTTTCTCTTCCAGCTTAGCCATCAGAGTCGTCAAATTGATTTTGAACTTATCCGACCCATTTGTCCCATCAAGTCAATTTGATATTGAACTTATTCGACCCATTTGTTCCATCAAATAATTTAGACAATGAAATTTTATCGATACATGGGTCTAAACGAAGTCAATCCACATAGATTGCGGGTCCAATGGGCTGATTTATGTCGGATTCGGATTAAAAAATTTAATTTTTTATATTATTATTATTATTATTATTTATTTTTAGTATGTATATGATGAACTAGGCAGCAGACAAATTAAACCTAGGGTGACCGGCTCGATCCTACGGAAGTTTCCCACCGGTCACCAGGGTAAATCGGGAAGCGCTCGCGGTGGCCAGTCTAGATGTCCAGCGTCCTAGGGTTCGTATCCCATTTAGAGAAAAAATTCTGGTAAAATACGCCGTTATTATTTATTTTTAGTAGATTCATGGAGCTGACTCATCTAATTCTTAATTTATCTTAGATTTGATTGAAAATATCTCATTATTTATTATGTGTAATGATTTCAAGAAATAAATGCTAAGATCAATTTATAATCGACTGGATGAACACGACTGAAATCGTACTAGAATGAGCTAAAGTTTGAACGATTACATATCCCAACCTCTTCTGTATTTACTCGCGAAGTAGAAATCCATTCATGACCTCAGCATATCTTACTTATCACGGAACAACTTTTCCTCATTTAGTTTGCCGTTTTCTTAATCACGGAACATGATTCATGGCAATTTCGTGGGTGCTCATTTTTATCATTTTTATTAAAAACATATTCATCCTGTTGCGAAGCAAGGTGGAGATCTTAAAGACCAGATAATTATCCGGGTGCCACGAGCTACTAACCTGGCGCCGATCCGACTATGAACTGTGAGACAGCGACCATTAGCCAACCCGTCAGAGAAGTTCCTCGATCAGGCCCTCCGACGGTCAAGTCAGGATCCGCAGAAACATGAAACTAAAAGAAATGCAGTAGAGGAGAGTGCAATTGCGCATACCTGCGGAATGAGGAGGGGAGGAACTTATATAGCCGGAGGAGCTGATAACTCCTATCTATATCAATGAGACGGGGGTATGGTACATGTCAGGTCATGGGGGAGCACCTAGAGGTACCGCGGCATGACGCGGGGTGCTCGGATAGTACAACCATATTAAGTCAGCTGGATATCCGCGATGTATGTTATGATTGGGTAAGGCGGGCACTATCCCTGACGTCATGGTCGTTCCCAGGGTGTCCTGATGTAGGGGCGGCGTAAGGAAAGACTGGTTTGGAGACCGATGGACGACCAGTAGGTCCGAGTGATACGGCTCGGGTCGGGTGTAGTATAGCCGAGTAACACAGGGTACGCCATGAGTTGGGGGTTGACCGAACTATATATACTTGCTTTGCCATCTTTCGGGTTTACTGGTTGTCGGGTCTATGGGGTGCAGAGGACTGACCCTCCCAATCTAGCTTTGGGTCAAGAAACTGGACTCGGTGGTCGAATCAGGAGGTGTCCAGGATCGACCGGCCCGGTCTCGACTAGGGTCGGTCGGTCAGTGGTTCGGAAGGGTCCCTAGTTCAGAAATTCCCTGGGTGAGGTCTTCATGGGCCCCTCTACTAGGCCTTCGTGGTGCCAGGTTGGCTGGCCGAGCTGTCCGTAAACTGAGCCGGGATCACATATCTTATATAATATACACAGAAAAAAAAAGTTGAATCACTTGGTGATAGACGGAAATGATAATTCTTGAAACAGAGTGCACATGTAGCATTACCCAACCTCGTAATCATTTATTATGCAGAACATGTAACAAAAAATCTTTCAAGAATTTATAATTGGATGATAGATAGATTATCAGTTGACCCTTCTGCAATTGGTTCGGATCTCTCCGCTGCTCCCTGTGAGCGGGCCGATGTTGCTCATCTTGACCATGGCGGCGGCGAAGTCGGCGGCGAAGGTCGACGGGCTGGTGGCGTACTGCCGCGCCAGCGAATCCTGCGTGCCGTTGTTGAACAGCTCCTGATCGGAGTGGAGGAGCCCCTTGGAGGCGAGCAGGTTCTGGAAGTAGGCGTTGTCGAAGGAATTGGCGGTCTGCGCGTCCAGCGGCGCGAGGTTGTTGTCGCCGCCGGAGGAAGGGCAGTTGCCCTGCCTCTGGGCTGCGAAGGCGGCGTCGATGTTGGCGTCGCTGTAGATGTGCGAGCGGAAGTTGACGCAGCGGGCCTGGCCGATGGTGTGGGCGCCGGAGAGCGCCGTCATGTCGCGGGCGTTGAGCCCTTTGGCGGCGAAGGCAGAAATGAGCTGAGAAAGGCTGGAGGCCGGACTGGGAAGGTTGCTGTTGGCGGCGCTCTGACTGGCCGTGGTGGAGTCGCGCCGGCCCAGTGGCACCGACCATGATGGCCCACCAAGCTGCCAGAAAAGATATATATTTTTGAATTATTTAAACAAAAAAATCTCGAGAATTAATTTATAATTGATTATCAAATAATTAAGAGATATATAAAAATGATTTTTTTTATCTAATAAAAATTCGAAGCTCTCGTATTAGAGACAAATTACGAGGTTGTCTCTTTGAATTTTTTTAAATTTATTTAGACGGTCGATAAAAATTTATTTATAAAAAAAATAAAAGAAATGAATTGTTTTACCAGAACAACGCCGTCACGAGCAGCAAGCGCGAGGATGTCGGCGCAGGAGACGGTCCCGGGGCAGAGCAGCTCCACCGCCGTCTTGATCGTGTCGATGACGTTGAAGCCGCGCAGCGAGTTCGCGTTCGGCCCCGCGTTCTTCTCCCCCGTGAAACTCCCCGTGTCGTCCAACAAAACCGACGCATCGCAACCCTGCAGTTAATTAATTCATTCATTTATTCCCGGCCTGTTCTTCTTGATTTCCTAAACTAGCTAATTTCTTACATTAACAAAGCAGTCATGGAAGAAGAGCCGGAGAATGGACGCTCCCGTCCGGCGATCCAGAAGCACATTCGTCGTCATCACCAACTTCACAGTGGCGGCCAGCGTCGGACACGTTTTGCTGTAGAACGACGGGGAAAGTTGCCCCTTCCCAGTCGAGAACAACAGCACCACGAAGAAAGAAATCTTCAGCAACAAGCCTGAGGCCGATGCCATGGCGGCTTAATTAATTAATTTCGACTACTCAACCACCCCAATTAAATTCGAGATGAGCTCAGAGGACTCGCCATGGCATCTACTTATATACTGTTGATCAGCTAGCTAGCTTCATCATTTAATTTGGACAGATGCTGACTCAAATGTAAACTGAAAGACATGCTAAAGTAGGCACAGTGTGGACTTAATTAGCATCATCTGGCTGAAAAGAGGTTGCAGAGTCAAATTTGGTAGCTTGCCCGGGATGATTAACGAGGTTTTTTCAATCAATCTCGGTGATCGATCGGATACGGAGTTTTCATCGGCCGCCAGGTAAATCGGAAAGCGCTCGCAGTGGGCGGTCTAGAACCCAGCGTCTCAGGGTTCGCGCCCCATTTGGAGAAAAAATTCTTACAAATACGCCGTAGTTAGGGATCGAATCGCGGATGTTGATAGCGATTAGTCGTCCTACCATTGCACCATACCCCCGGTAGCTTGCCCTGTAGCAGGATATCGACGGCTCCGTGTAGACCCATGCATGCAATTATCTGGCCACGTTCTCGTCATGGATGCCAATAAGATCAAGAACAAAAGTAGTAGGCTTACCCGCCTACCATTCATCCTGACTCGCTTCCAGTGAAGACGGAATTTAAATGATTAATTTGAAGAGTAGTTGCGAGGGAGCATCACCGAGCTAGACACAATTAATTGGCTTAGATACCACCTGGTTCCAAGTTGATTCCGTGATAATTAAGATTAACTATCGAGAAGAGAATATGAAGGAGAAAATAGATAGATAATTAATTTTTTCTAAAACGAAGAGAAATAGACTGTCTTTGAATTTTATCGTAATAAGAAATTTTATTATGAATGATATATGATCCCTCAACATGATTAACTATCAGTTAATTAGCAGCAGTACTTGCAAGTCAATGTAGCAGTCCATTAATTTAGCAAGATAAGATCGCAGTAAAGTGAATAGATTGATGGGGAATCGAATCTAATGCTATCTCGTCGACGTGGGGAGAGGCGAAAGATAAATCTAAATGCAAAAGCTTAATTCCCACATTAATTTTAATTTGTAGCTAGCTAACTAGATCGATGTCAAATGGATGGAGAGATTGACGTACGACTGACGGTTCTTACTCCTTTGCCTTGTGAATTATGAGCTAGGATATATATGATATTAGGAGAGGATAAATGAAAAGATCGATATTATGATATTGCAACGTTAACGTCATTTCAGATATATAAAGAATATTAATTAATACCATGAAAAAGATAAGTTGCGTAATTTATATTGGTCTCAAAATGATCGATATGTATCACGTATCCATCTTGCATGATGTTTGTATATCCTCAATAATCCACATCTCAAATCTTGAAAAGTATGAACAGAGATAAGGCATGGTCATGCTATATAATAGAGTTATGCCTACTCATTGTAACCCATATCCTCCCTCATTAATCAATTAATCTTCAACTACTATCTGTCTCTATTGATCACTTGCAGAAGATTTCGATCGATAGATCACTGTCAACTCATTAAGCTTTATTATATATATATTATTATTATTTTAATTTGATCCTTTGTCATGTAACACGGACAACAGTAGAGGGACGGGGTAGCTTAATGCTTAAGATTGCTGCATGAGCATTCATACGATCCTTAATCTCGGTCACATATTTCAAATGGGACCATCACGATTGGCAATGCATTTATTAATATCGTAATGATCAAGTAAATGCAATTCTTCCCAACTAAGAAGTTGACTCTTATATGCAAAGTTTATTCGGCATGGTTTCTTGGGTTTTATCAATTTATAATTGGGGAATTGTCTCTTTAACGAGTGAAAAGCTTGTTATTAATGTTTATTATCAAGAAATAATTACATAAGAATTAAATCAATATTTCTCACAATTATGAATTGCATAATGACTAGTGAGTGTTTTTGGTGGAGTACTAACAAATGAGACAATTTAGGTTCACGCATAAGAATACCAATAGTTAATTTATTACTCAATATAAGAGAAAATTATATTTTGTCGAGTAAATTACACTTTTTTCCAATTTTAATCGTATTATTTACGAATTCAGATTCTTAGCACATTGACTCACATTGTTTTTCAATTTTAATTTTTTTATTCGGAATTTGAATCGATTATCGATAATTACCTAACTGGCAGCGGCGATATTGACATAAAAATAAATTTGAGCATTTTTTATTTGGTTGACAAATTGACTATGTAGGTAAATTTTTTTAAGTCTACCTCGACATTAAAATTAATAAAGAATATAAAATTAAAGTCACGTCATCTTGAAAATAAAATTAATAAAATAAAATTCTTACATCATAATTTATTTTATCTATTTTGTAAGAATTTTATTTTTAAGATGATGTGATTTTGATTATGTTGCTTATTTATTTAATATGAACTTAAAAATTTATGCATAGGTTATTTGTCCAAAAAAATAAAAATATTTAAATTTATTTTCCATATCAATATTGTCGCCGCTTGCTATATAATTATCCATGATGAATTTGAATTCTAGATAAACAAGCATTAAAATTGAAAAATAATGTAAATTAACGTACTAAGAATAGCCGGATCAAAATTAGAAAAAGTATAATTTGTTGGTCTTACAATAGTTCCAATCTAATTTTTTCCTCAATATAATTCATTATTAGTACTGGTATACAAAGATAAGCAAGAAAATTAATTTTCTAAGATGAAGTACTTTAGACTCACGAATGCAACCAAATCCAAGTTCAAGGATAAGGTGTCCTCTTATCATAGCATTCCATATAGTTATAAAACCAAATCTAGGTCTATAAGTCAAGTCAAAATCACAAGAGAAGTCATCTCTCGAATTGACCAAGAAAAGATTAACATGACTACGGTTTCGAAGAAACCTAGGAAAGTCATTAGGAATGTATTAAGGAAGATTATTCCTAGTGAGTATCTAGAATACTCAAGGAGTATCAATAGATTTTGAGTTTCTAAGAGTGTGCTCTCTACATCCTAAATGGGTTTAGAAAGTGTTAACTCTAATTGAAAGGTAGTTAACCCAACCTTGATGAAGTTAACACTTTGGGACATTTTCAATGAATTATTATCCTTGAAAATGAAGAAGTTGATATTTACTCTTGAGGAGTAAGATTGTGTCAAATTATATTTTTGAAAAATTTAAACTTGATCAAATTGGCACATTGAGAATAGAATTCAAAGAAATGCTAAGTTTGCAGTTTTGGCATTCTCTTAGGGAGTTAGGATAATTAAGATCATTATTATTGACTTAGCGATTAGTTAATGACACTTAGACGATAAATTTAGATATTTTCTTTTTTGCTAATATGTCATATTTTGTATGCCCTATTATATGTCATGACATCATGTTTATACATTCATATTCTATAATGAAAATATCATATGTTATATAATACATATATCACGTAGCTATAGTAATTTTTCTTTTAAAAATATGGATTTGATGTATGTCATGATCACTATCATGCATTATTCATATCTAAATGAAATTAAAGATATTGTACATTAATTGACATATTAAGTTGGATGATCAAAGTGTTGGATATGATTTTGCGAGGCGAAATCAAAGTACCATCGATCGATGAAAGTCATATTTGACTTCAAAATCGAAATCTACGTTTCGCGTAGATAAATCTAGACTATTAATTTGCACAAAACCAATTACGGGTGAATGAGAAATTAAGTGTTTAAAGTCGTGCTCAAAATAGCGTTAAGGAGAAAGATGGGGATTAGTCCCACATCGCTAATTGGCGAAAGCCAATGTTTCCTTATATGTGTTGCTGTGCTTTTGCAGTCAATACAAAAAGCACAGGTGCTCTCTACCCTTGGGCGAGCAGGTGCTCGCACCTGCGAGCCCGCCACCCGCCACGCGCGCAATGGGCGCTTTGTTGGGGCACTTTGCACTTCGCACGTACGCATTGAGGAGCTTCATTTATGCTCCACGTGGCAGTGACGTGGCATGGTCACGGATGACGTGGCGTGCCTGCGTGACACGTGACTGTGCAGGGAGAGCGCTGACTGGGCTATTGACTGGGCAGACAGATGACGATCGTTGGATCGAAGATGGCAACAAGATCGCATGGGGCGCGATCTGGATCGTTGATACTGCAGGGTCACGATCAGACCATTAGCGAGGGGACTGATCTGGAGCGTCGGATTAAATGGAGTAATTTGACGGCTCAGATCAAAGATGGGATGAAGAGTTATAACTCTTCGAATCCAGCGGACGAGATTAGATTGAGTTAAAATCTCTTCGGATCTAACGAACCAGATTAAAAGCCATCTGAAGAGTTATAACTCTTCAGATCTAATGGCTGAGATCAGAACCCTTTAAAGGGTTATGAACTGATGGTTCGGATCAGTCCTCGCCAAGGGTCACTTGCCTCTTCACCTACTATATAAAGGATCCCTCCTTTGGAAATATTAATTCAATCATTCGAAGCATTCAAGCATCTAAGCATTAGAGAGCTCATCTTCTGCATCGAGAGTCCGAAAATCCTACGGAAAGGTTCGTCGGTCTCGGAATTTGAAGTGCTACTATTCCGAGACGACGTCGTTGTATCTTGGGAACGAATTGCTGCTATCCGTGAGCACCGTAGCGGAGCAATATCGTTTTACGGAGATAGTGTCCAACACTAGCCTCGACGTAAACAAATTCAGTTTGCTACCTCCCGGCAGCAACCTCCCGGAAGTTCCGACGGTCGAGTAAAATCGACTAAGTCAAATACCGCGGAGATTACAAAAAGGTCACAGGACCGCCAACAATCGTAAAACGATACTGGCAAACTGAAATGGCCGTGATCAACGACATACCGACCTCCATCCCGCACGCCGAGAAGCCAGAGAAATTCGCCGGAGCCGATTTCAAGAGATGGCAGCAGAAGATGCTATTCTACTTAACCACGCTAAACCTTGTACGGTTTTTGCGTGATGACCCGCCAGCCGCTGCGGAAAATAATTCCGAGAGTCAGGCTGCTCGCGAAGCGTGGTCACATGGGGATTTTCTGTGCCGCAACTACGTTCTCAATGCACTGGACAATGCGTTGTACAGCGTATTTAGCGTAATTGAGACAGCCAAATCCCTGTGGGAATCTTTGGAGAAGAAATACAAAACCGAAAACGTCGGACTGAAGAAATTCATCGTCGGCCGGTTTTTGGATTTCAAGATGGTGGATTCCAGGAGCATAATGTCTCAAGTCCAAGACATGCAAATAATAATGCATGATCTGGACGCCGAAGGCATGCCACTAAACGAATCATTCAAGGTGGCCACGGTAATCGAGAAACTCCCTCCGTCGTGGAAGGATTTTAAAAATTACCTGAAGCACAAGCAAAAGGAGATGGCACTTGAAGACCTGATCCTGAAGCTGCGCATAGAGGAGGATAACCGAAAATTTTCCGACTCTAAAGGAACAAAGCGGACAGTCGAAGACATGTCCAACCTGGCAGAACCAAAAGCCAAGAAGCCGAAGCAAACCAAACAGAAGGCTCAAGGCAAGAAGTTCAAGGGCTCCTGCTACAACTGTGGAAAAAATGGACACATGTCTAAAGACTGCAGATGCCCAAAGAAGACAACCAAGAGTCCGAAGAATGTTGCGAACTAGGTCGCAACTTCCACTGACATTGATCTCAGTATCTTGGATCTCACTGTAGTCGTGTTTGAAGCCAACCTGGTGGACAACCCGAGGCAGTGGTGGATCGATACTGGAGCAACCCGCCACGTCTGTTCCGACAAAGCGCTGTTCTCCAAGTATACCCCGATAAGTGGAAGAAAGCTCTATATGGGCAATTCCATGACATCCCCGATCGTTGGACTCGGGAAAGTAGTTCTTAAAATGACGTCCGGGAAGGAGCTAACTCTCATTGATGTGCTCCATGTTCCAGACATCAGAAAGAACTTAGTTTCTGGATCGGCACTTGTCAAAGCTGGATTCAAACTAGTGTTCCAGTCCAACAACTTTGTACTAACGAAGAACGGTGTCTTCGTAGGCAAGGGATATATGGAACAAAATCTGTTCAAAATGGTTGTAATGACTATACATCGTGATTTTGATGGTAATAAAATAAAAGCTTCCAGCTATGTTGTTGAGTGTTTCAATTTATGGCATGATCGTCTTGGGCATGTCAATAATAATACGCTGAAACGTCTCGTTAAACTAAATTTATTACCAAACATCGATGTTAACGATACACACAAATGTGAAGTGTGCGTGGAAGCTAAAATGACGAGACTACCTTTTCATTCGGTGGAAAGGTCAACGACTCCTCTAGAATTAATACATAGTGATCTATGTGACTTAAAATTCGTGCAAACTAGAGGAGGTAAGAAGTACTTCATCACTTTTATCGATGACTGCACGAGGTTCTGTTATGTCTTTCTTTTAAAGAGTAAAGACGAAGCCTTAGAAGCTTTTAGAACCTATAAAACTGAAGTTGAGAATCAACTTGATAAACGAATTAAGACAATTCGTAGCGATAGAGGTGGAGAATATGGTGCACCGTTTGATGAATTCTGCTCAGAATTTGGCATTATTCATCAGACAACGGCGCTCTACTCACCCCAATCGAATGGCGTTGCCGAACGTAAAAATCGGACACTGAAAGAAATGATGAATGCTTTGCTAATAAATTCAGGCTTACCCCAGAACTTGTGGGGGGAAGCTACATTATCAGCAAACCACATTCTCAATAAAATCCCTCACAAGAAAAATGACAAAACGCCATATGAACTATGGAAAGGCCGCGAGCCGTCATACAAATACTTGAAAGTGTGGGGGTGCTTAGCAAAGGTCGAAGTACCTAAGCCAAAGCAAGTAAAGATCGGACCTAAAACGTTCGATGCGATATTTGTCGGATATGCCCAAAACAGTAGTGCATATCGCTTCATAGTTCATAAGTCAGACATTCCTGATATTCATGTGGGTACAACCATTGAATCTCGGAATGCAATATTCTTTGAAGACGTATTCCCAAATAAAAAGGGAAACGTTCAAAGTGATGACAACGAAAGTCCAAACGAAGATAACATTCCAGAACTTAGTTGTCATAAAAGGACTATTGACGATCAAATCGAAGAGCCACGACGGAGCAAACGGGCTAGAGTTGAGAAATCGTTCGGTCCGGATTTCATGACATTTATGTCGGAAATGGAGCCAAGAACATTAAGTGAAGCTCTCTCTGGTCCCGATGCCCCATTGTGGAAAGAAGCAGTCAATAGTAAAATCGAGTCCATCATGAATAACCATACTTGGGAATTAGTAGACCTTCCTTCTGGTTCTAAACCATTAGGTTGTAAGTGGATACTAAAACGCAAGTATAAAGCTGATGGATCGGTTGACAAGTATAAGGCCAGACTTGTAGCCAAAGGGTACAAGCAAAAGGAAGGCTTAGATTACTTCGATACCTACTCACCGGTGACAAGGATTACGTCCATACGAGTGCTGATAGCTATAGCAGCACTGTATGACCTTGAAATACACCAAATGGATGTTAAGACTGCATTCTTAAATGGTGAATTGGAAGAAGAAATCTACATGGAGCAACCCGAGGGGTTCGTAGCTCCGGGAAAAGAGGACAAGGTGTGTCGACTTGTTAAGTCGTTGTACGGACTTAAACAAGCGCCCAAACAGTGGCACGAAAAATTTGACAAAATAATGCTGTCAAACGAATTCAAAATAAATGAATGTGACAAATGCATTTATGTCAAAAGCACACCTGAAAGCTATGTAATCGTCTGTCTATACGTAGACGATATGCTTATAATGGGAAGTAATCATGATATAATCATGAATACTAAGAAAATGTTGACCAAGAATTTCGACATGAAAGATATGGGTCTAGCAGATGTCATATTGGGAATTAAAATTCTCAAGACATCCGATGGGATAGTTTTAAAACAATCCCATTACGTAGAGTCAATATTGAAAAGGTTCAATGCATACGACCTCTCTACTGTCAAAACGCCGATGGATCTAAGTCAACACTTAGCAAAAAACCATGGTGAGCCCATATCACAATTGGAATATTCTCGGATAATAGGCAGTTTGATGTATCTCACAAACTGCACTCGCCCTGATATTGCCTGTGTGGTCAACAAATTGAGTCGTTTCACGAGTAATCCAAACGACACTCATTGGAAAGCATTAATGCGAGTTCTTAGATATTTGAAAAATACTATGAACTACGGATTACATTATGGAAAGTATCCCGCTGTCTTAGAGGGATATTGTGATGCTAATTGGATATCGGATACAAAAGACTCCAAATCCACTAGTGGATATGTATTCACGATCGGTGGGGGAGCGGTGTCTTGGAAATCCACTAAGCAGACGTGCATTGCTCGGTCTACTATGGAATCCGAGTTTATAGCACTTGACAAAGCAGCTGAAGAAGCTGAATGGCTGCGGAACTTCTTGGAAGATATTCCAAGCTGGATGAAACCTGTGCCTACCGTACTTATCCACTGTGATAGTCAATCGGCGATTGGAAGGGCACAGAGTAGCATGTACAATGGTAAGTCACGACATATACGTCGTCGACATAATACCATTAGGCAGTTGATCTCGAATGGAGTGATTGCAATCGATTATGTCAAATCTAAAGATAATTTGGCAGATCCCCTTACGAAGGGGCTAAATCGAGATCAAGTATACTGCTCATCAAGAGGAATGGGATTAAAAATCTACAACTAAAAAAACGGCTGTAGCGGTAACCCAACCTTGTTGACTGGAGATCCCAAGATCTTGGTTCAATGGGACAACGAAGATACAGAAGTTGTGTAACAGCACAAGAGATGTGTTATCTCTATCCCAAACCTAGGATGAATTGGTGCTGTCCTATCACATGTAGTGAGGTTAAGCATATGCTTTTAATGACTTCTATACCTTTATAAGGTGGAGTATGGTAGGATACTATAGATAGAAGTGTCACCTATGTGAGTGTGAAGACAGGCCGCTTCAATGAAACACTCATGAATCCAAGAAGGTGTCCATGGCCGAAACGGAACCAACCATGAGAACCAAAAGTAGGGGAGATAAGTCTCTGTGTGGGTGTTATTGTCTTAGTATACACCAACAGCTGAGCAGTTCAAGACATCACATTCACTGCGCAGCCTAGTATACTCGATAGCATTCCACTACGGAAGGTTCAAAGCCACAAGCTACCTCTCCCGATGCTTTGACTTATCGATTGGACTCTTGTAAAGTGTCAACATGCATACATGCATACATTAATTTCCATTCATGTGGGGGATTGTTGGATATGATTTTGCGAGGCGAAATCAAAGTACCATCGATCGATGAAAGTCATATTTGACTTCAAAATCGAAATCTACGTTTTGCGTAGATAAATCTAGACTATTAATTTGCTCAAAACCAATTACGGGTGAATGAGAAATTAAGTGTTTAAAGTCGTGCTCAAAATAGCGTTAAGGAGAAAGATGGGGATTAGTCCCACATCGCTAATTGGCGAAAGCCAATGTTTCCTTATATGTGTTGCTGTGCTTTTGCAGTCAATACAAAAAGCACAGGTGCTCTCTACCCTTGGGCGAGCAGGTGCTCGCACCTGCGAGCCCGCCACCCGCCACGCGCGCACGCGCGCACGAGGAGCATTGAGGAGCTTCATTTATGATCCACGTGGCAGTCACGTGGCATGGTCACGGATGACGTGGCGTGCCTGTGTGACACATGACTGTGCAGGGAGAGCGCTGACTGGGCAGACAGATGACGATCGTTGGATCGAAGATGGCAACAAGATCGCATGGGGCGCGATCTGAATCGTTGATACTGCAAGGTCACGATCAGACCATTAGCGAGGGGACTGATCTGGAGCGTCGGATTAAATGAGTAATCTGACGGCTCAGATCAAAGATGGGATGAAGAGTTATAACTCTTCGAATCCAGCGGACGAGATTAGATTGAGTTAAAATCTCTTCGGATCTAACGAACCAGATTAAAAGCCATCTGAAGAGTTATAACTCTTCAGATCTAATGGCTGAGATCAGAACCCTTTAAAGGGTTATGAACTGATGGTTCGGATCAGTCCTCGCCAAGGGTCACTTGCCTCTTCACCTACTATATAAAGGATCCATCCTTTGGAAATATTAATTCAATCATTCGAAGCATTCAAGCATCTAAGCATTAGAGAGCTCATCTTCTGCATCGAGAGTCCGAAAATCCTACGGAAAGGTTCGTCGGTCTCGGAATTTGAAGTGCTACTATTCCGAGACGACATCGTTGTATCTTGGGAACGAATTGCTGCTATCCGTGAGCACCGTAGCGGAGCAATATCGTTTTACGGAGATAGTGTCCAACACTAGCCTCGACGTAAACAAATTCAGTTTGCTACCTCCCGGCAGCAACCTCCCGGAAGTTCCGACGGTCGAGTAAAATCGACTAAGTCAAATACCGCGGAGATTACAAAAAGGTCACAGGACCGCCAACACAAAGTTTATAATGTCTAGTTAAATTGCATGATCCCTCAGTTTTAAGGAGAACTTATTTTTACATCTCACAAGATCATAAGTTGGCTTACATGTGTTTTTGAGACACATTAGATACAAGTGAGATATTAGGTAGATGAACAAAACTCAAGTTGTTGAATTAATATATGAGTTTTAGTATATCATCTAAACATGTGATTAAGTGAACTTCAATCATTGGAAAAACTAATGTACAAGTTATGTATATTTATTCCAAAGAACATAGTTGGAAATTATTTTTGAAAATCATTTCAAACCATTTTGGAAAACTTTGGTGCAGACTATTTTTTGATAGAATCCATCAATGATTAATTGGATATAAAATAGAGTAAAACATTAAAGTATTTCAATAGTTTTTAATTTTGTGTGATTTTTTAAAAATGAAAGGCATTTTCATAGAAATTATTTTTCCATGATAGTATACATGATAAATAATAAAAAAACAAAGTTTCACTATTTTTAGAATTTTATATAATTATTTAGGAGTTTCTAAAATTCGATCTGAATTATTTTCAGAAATCAGAAACTCCCAATCGATCAGTTGATCAATTGGGACATACCAATTGATTAGGCAATTATTTGGTGAAGGTTTTTCCATGAGTACAAAAGCTCGTGTAATCGATCAATCGTTTGATTAAGACAGCCATAATCGATTAGGTGATCGATTTGGGCGTGGTTTAATCGATTAGGACTTAACACTAATTGATTTGCACGATTATTTTTTTTATTGAAATTGTCTGATTTCAGTCCATTAACCTAATTTTGAGTAACCTAATAATCCCTAACCCTCTAGAATAGTCTTATAAGTATATTAGGATAATTTTCATGATGAAAAACGAAAAGGGAGAGATTTATGGTGCAAAATTGGAGGTTAAAGAGAGGTTTAGATTCGAGATTGAATTTTTAAAACCTTATAACTTCGCTTTGAGCTTTCTTAAAGATTTAAGAACTCAAAAATTATTATTGATGCAATAATAGAAGTTTAGTGTATGTTTTGAGAGGGAGATCTTCCTTAAAGGCATGATTTTTTCCTTTCATTGATAAATACGAGACAATGAGGATTGAGAATATTCATTGTGATGGATATATGCTCAAGGTTGTGCATTGCAAACAATGAAAGGTATGAGAATTTCATTGAATACCTTTGAACAAATTAACTTTTGGGGAGAGAGTTTTTGGTGTGTGTCAAAGGGGGAGACAATGTAGGGTTAAGTTAAGCTAAAAGGTTAGTTTAACTTAAACATATTGTCAAACATCAAAAAGGGCGAGATTGTTGGTGCAATCATCCTCGGGTCAAGTTGACAAATTTAATTGAGCTCGAGTGGGTTCGAGTTTAAGTTTCGATGTTTAACATGATATGTGTAATAAGTTAAGTGGGTCAAGGTTGATTGGAGACTTGACTGGTAAAGTTCTAACTCGAGGGTTAGGCAAAGGAAAGTTCTAGTGGGACTAGACAGGTCTAGTTGAGAACTAGGTAAATTCCAAGTGGATCTAGAAGGATCACACATTCGCAAGGTGGAAGTCTACCGAGATACTAGACCTAACCGTGGTTAGGCAAAGGGAAGTCCTAATGGGACTGGGCAAGCCTAGTTGAGAACTAGGTGAAGTCCAACGTGGGTTAGCTGGGAGCTAAACACTTGGCACGAGAGAAGTCCTAGTTGGGAATTAGGCAATGGAAAGTCCTAACAGGTCACGATTGACCTAAGGTTCGGTAAAGGGAACCCTAGGCTTGGTTTAGGCAAATTAATGCTTGGGCAATCGATTGACCCAATCCAATCGATCGGGTGATCGATTGGAGCACTATTTCTCATGAGAAACAGAATGACTCATAATCGATTAGATGGTCGATTAAGAGTGTGATCGATTGGCGGACTTTTCTCGCGAGAATAGAAGCCCTTTTAATCGACTGGGTGATCAATTAAGGGTTGGCCACTCGATCATGTGATCGATTGGTGACTGTGTTACGCGAGAATGCAGAAAGGTTCTGAATTGATTGGGCAATCGATTCAGACCTTCTTAATCAATTAGACCTGGGAAAAATAGCCGTTGAACGGCTAGATCTAACGTAATAATTGATTGGGTAATCGATTAAGGAACCCTAGGTCACGGGTATATAAGGTTTTCACGCAGGTTGAAGCGGCAACCTTCTTCTTCCTTCTTTGCCTGTTCTTGTGCATTATTAGAGCGAAGTGTTGCAGCATTTTCAAGCATCAAGGGGTGATTCCAAATTAGAAAAAATCAAGATAAGCAAGGAGCTATTGTTATAACTATTGTAAGATTCCATCTTGTATTTGCTTGTATCTTGTGGTGTTTTCTTGATTGTGAACTTGTATGAGACTGCTCCGCCTCGACGAAGGAGACTTTCATAGTGGATGTGAGAATGAGGAAGAGTGGATTCTTGGATTAGTCGCCTCAAGGAGGTAGATACCAAGTAAAGAAGAAGGTGTTAGCATTGCTCAAGTTTTCCACTGCAACAAATCTACAAAGAGCAAAGATCAAAGTTAATCACCCCCTCTAGCTTTCGACATGTCCTAACATAGAGGACTAGATGTTAGTGATATGAGAGAAGTGTCCTAAGGCAATCGCCTTATGATTGTAAACATTTATTTTAATAAATGATAATTCACTATTTGAGTATACATGTTTGTATTTGATTGGGATCTTAAACTCATATACTGAATGTCCGCCATACAATTCACAGCATAAGAGAATTTGTGATGGGATCACAACTAGTGATTATCTCTAAATGTGCAAATGTGAATTGTTGGAAATATCCCTAGTCGATGAATTGATAAATACGGACATTATCAATTCTGTTGAGACTAGCATGGGTTATTCTCTATTCAGCTGATTCTCACTGGCTGGTGACATTGGGATGTCCGGAGATAAACATGGATGCTAGTTAAGGGAACTAGTTCATTGGAGTGACTAGCTGTAAGACTTCATATGGGAATCTACATGTAGATATGTCAATGAAGATCTTACTGCGGCTTAAGTGCGATGTTCCTTTGACTTGCGGTGTTCAAGTCATCTTGGTCATGGAGACTTATACTTTGACATCTTAAGCAAGCATCTCCAAGGAGGTGTGGACCCAGGATGATCGGGTATAAGCCGAAGTGCCCGAAGATGTTTGAACATCCTACAAAGGATTCACCACTCCTTGCGAGGAGATGTATACCCAGGCCTATCGTCGGATTGTTACTCAAAGCCTCTGGCCAGAGCATATCATGTTAAGAGTGCGAGTCTCTTAAATACATGAGAGTAATTAGAAATCCAAAGGACGAGAAAGACACTACTTGGGCTAGGTGTGACGTAGTCAGCCTAGTGGGGACTGACACCATTGACCGTGTCCTGAACCAAGTGGGTATAAGGTGGTGAAGGGAATGGGGCACGATTCATTAGAGCTGCTGAAGGGTTTCAGAATAATTTCTTCTGAGGTCAAACCGTTGATCTTTCGATTAATTGGGGATCATGATGTACTACTAGGTGCCACTCATGATCGTTCTATAATTAATGGGTTAATTATAGACGGCCAACATAAATCGAAAGCCTATTTAGTCACACGCACTACGAGTAATCCGAGGGATTTAAAACGAGTTGAAAATTGGATTTTCCGATCAAGAGAAATAAGTCGAATCTGAGTTAATCAGAGGCGCAATGGAAGCTAAAATTGGCTAAGTCTTTTGAAGGCTTTTTGGGCGAATTAAATGAGTTTAATTCGCGACGGTCCGGGTTGGTTTTGGCCGACCAAAGAGGGTGTTAACCCCTCTTTGGTGGCCGGCCAAATAAAAGGAGAAAACCAATTTAATTGGTTTAATTAATAAAATAAATCTAGCGCGATTTATTTTATAAATTATGGATAAATAAATTTGTATAAAGAAATTTATATAAATAAAATTTATAGAAATTTATTCTTTTATGGAAGATTAAAATAATCCATGAATTGGTTTATTTTAATTTTATAAAATCAATTATGAATTGATTTATCCATAATAAGAAAGTTTATAAATTTCTTATAAAATTTATTCCATAATTTAAAGAGAAGAAGAATTAGTTTTTATTATAAATTAGTTTATAATAAAGACTCGGTTTAAACGGAATAATTAATAAGAAAATTTATAGGATAAATTTCTTATAACTAATTCCGTTAATTCCGTTAATTCGGTTTAGAGGGAGACTTAGCAAAGGAGTTGCTACTATATAAAGGAACCAAAGGCTAGCCCTTATTCAACATCAATTAATCAAGAGATTAATTGGAGCTCTCCCTCTCTCTCTTCTCTTATCTTCTCCTTCTTCCTTTCTTGCCTAGGGCCGGCGCCAACCCTAAGGAGATTAGGGCGGCGCCCCTTCCATCTTCTTCCACCCAAGGCCGGCCACCTTCCACCTTCTAGGGCCGGCGCCCAACTACTCCAAGGCAAGGGTTGCCGTGAGCATTGAAGAAGAAGGAGAACCCGAACACGAAGAAGAAGAAGCGGATAGCGACTCCTCTCTTCCGGAATACGATTCCGTTACTTCTTGTTGGTTAGTTTCTAACTCCTCTCTTGATCTTTCAAGTTGTGTCTATAGAGAATCTAGTAGTTCTCGTCGGCACAAAACTCGTGACTTTGCGAAGTCATCCCGAAGAGAACTCGGCGTGGACGCGAATAGAGGCGGAGCTTCCAAGGGACGCTACGGTTGGATCTCGTCCCTTACTTCGAGTTACGAGAGGTACTTGGTAAATTTGTTTACTTTTCCGCAAAGTTTTATTTTATGATTATGTCAACACAATGTAAGGTTGCATGCTAGATACGAAGTTAAAATAATTTAGGAAATTATTTTATGCAAACTCTTCCGCTGCACGTAAAAATTTTGAATTTTACGAACTCGTATCCTTGTCGACATGCACCCGGTCCCAACAGTGGTATCAGAGCCGGTTAGTGTTCGACATTATCATATAATTGTTTTGCGGAACACTTTGTCATGATCTCAATTTCGGAAAAAATTTTCAATTATGGAAACTTTCAAATTATAATAGATTTTAGATTTAGAAATTTCAAAGTTTGGAAATCTTCATGAAATTTCGCAAACGTTTGGAATTTTCTAGTTTCTAAAATTTTATGATAATTGTGAAAACTTCCCATCTTTGGAAACTTTCCAAATTTTGGAAATTTTTCTATTTTAGAAATTTTCCAATTTTTGGAAATATGTAAGTTTTCTTTGTACCAAAAACTTACAATTATTCTGAAAACCAATTTATGAAATCTCGCAATTTTGGGCACTTTCTTTTAAGAAAGTCTAGACAAATTCATGGACAGTTAATTGACAATTAAATTTGAATTGGTCTTTAAATTGACAACAAAATTCTTTATTTTGGATTGAGCCTCGGGGAGCCGTCCAATTTAAAGCTAGTTGTTGTAATTTAATTTCCCAATTTTTTAATTGAAATTGTCATGTTTGATTTGGATTGAGCCTCGGGGAGCCGTCCAATTGGATTTTACAACAAATTATTTTTCTTTGGGTATCTGAGCCTCGGGGAGCCACCCTTAGAAAACGATTTGTTGTAATTAATTAAATCCATGAATAAAATATGCTTTAAGAGGTGATACTCTTACATATTGTTGTCTCCAAAATTAATTAGGAAAATGGTTTCCTATAGAGTTTCTTAAATGAGATTTTCATGAAAATAATATGTGGTTGAATTAAGGGAATTGTCTCTTAATTTAATAAGTTTTGATTTAGAGAAATCAAAGTCTTGAACATATTATTTCCGAAATTGATTATGACAATTTAGGAAATTGTTTCCCAAAACAGTTCCTTTAATAAAGTATGAAATTACAATTAGGAAATCCGGTTCCTAATTCAATTCATGAGACTTGATAAATTAAGTCACATACATACTTTATTAAGGAAATCGTTAGTCATGACATAATGTCATGAATGTGCTTAGAAAAGATGAGACCCAAAACCCCTTACAAAATATTAAGGCCAACACCTTCCATTAATATGGTTAGAACCGGAGTTTTGTTTCTCGTTTGGGTTGATGGACACATCCATGCCCGACTTGAACCTCAACATGTTCAAACCATGGAATTAGTTTATGAATAATATAGTTGGAGTCAGAGGTCAATCCTTAGTTTTGGTTGTTGGACACATCCAAGCCTGACTAAACGGTTGAATGAGCTCCAACCATATTAAAACTATTTCTTGATTAATGGGTCAGCCTTAAGCTTGGAGCATCGATTTGTTGTGCCACAGCCAAGGTCGATGTAAAGAGAGGTGCAGTTGGGTGCTATGTATATTGATACATACTTGTTAATGAGTTAACAACCCAATGATTTATGCAAACATTCAATTAGTTGATAGCATAAAGTGATAGTTACATATATGTGATGTGTAATCGGTATAATTACCTACCTTCATAGCTAAGAAAAACTTGATGGCCATAGCCATGGTGGTTCTTATCTATGGTTGGATATCAACCTATTTGGAGATGTTCCTACAATCTCCCGAATTGATAATAAGGGTGATTCAATTGGTAAAATAAATAGGATTTAATTTATGTATGTTGATACATTCTTAATCAATCTTCTCACATAATCTCAATTTGTATTTCTAAGATAATCACTCAATCATGTCTTACATAAACTTGCGTTCCATTTTGGACACCAATAAACTGACCGGGCCGAACTTCATGGACTGGCTTCGAAACCTGAGGATAGTCCTCAAGGCAGAAAAGCTTGCTTATGTCCTTGAAGAACAACTTGCCAACCGTCCTTCTAAAGATGCAACTCTAGACCAGTTTCCAGAGTTGCTCAACCTGCTGAAGACTGTAGAGCCTTCTGTAAAGCAGGATCAGAAGACAATACTGTTAGTTGGATCCTCGAAGAAAGGTTCTAAGAGGAAGGCCAAAGAACAGAATAAAGGGAAGAAGAAAAAGGCCAAAAAGACCGAAAAAACCCCAAAAGACACTTGCCATCATTGTGGCAAGGAGGGTCACTGGCGAAGAAACTGCAAGGTTTATCTTGAGTCCTTGAAGAAGAAGGCATCTGATGCCCCATCTTCTTTAGGTATCTTCGTTATTGAATGTCACTCTATTTCCTCAAATACCTGGGTACTTGATACTGGGTGTGGCTCACAGATATGTAATGACATAAAGGGGCTAAGGAATAGAAGAAGACTCGTCAAGGGAGAAGCGAATTTGAGAGTTGGAAATGGAGCAAAGATTGCTGCTGTTGCCATCGGAACATATTTGCTGAAGCTCCCTACCGGACGTATCTTAGAATTGGATAATTGTTATTTTGTTCCTTCATTAATAAAGAACATTGTATCTATTTCATGTTTGAATGAAAAAGGTTATCATTTAACTTTCAGTAACAATTGTTGTTACATAACTTTAAATGACGTTCTTTATGGGAATGGAACTTTGTGCAATGGCATCTACACGTTAGATTTATCCAGTGACGTTTTCAATATCGAAGTTAGTAATAAACGTGCTCGAATAGATAATCGAATAGACTCCTACAAGTGGCACTGTCGTCTTGGCCATATAAGTAAGAAACGCATGACCGAATTACACCGATGTGGAATTTTGGAATCATTTGAACCCGGTTCATTTGATACATGCGAATCGTGCTTAAAAGGCAAGATGACCAAATTACCCTTTCCCGGAAAAGGTAATCCAGTGGGAGAGTTGCTTGGTCTAATACATACCGATGGATGCGGACCAATGTCAACTCAAGCACAAGGAGGCTATAACTACTTCATCACCTTTATCGATGATCACTCACGATTCGGTTATGTGTTCTTGATGAAACACAAATCTGAAGCTTTTGATAAATTCAAAGAATTCAGAAATGAAGTAGAGAAACAACTTGGCAAAAGTATTAAAATACTTCGATCCGATCGGGGTGGAGAATACTTAAGTCAAGGGTTCCAAGATTATCTTAGGGACAATGGGATATTATCCCAATGGACTCCGCCGTATACACCACAGCATAATGGTGTATCTGAGAGGCGAAACCGAACCTTGATGGACATGGTTAGGTCGATGATGAATCATGCAACTCTTCCAAAATCCTTTTGGGGCTATGCACTTAAGACAGCTGTTTACTTGCTAAACAGAGTCCCGACCAAGGTAGTCTCTACTACTCCATATGAGATTTGGAATAGTAAGAAACCTCACTTAACTCACCTTAAGATATGGGGTTGTCCTGCTTATGTGAAGCGGGTTGTATCAGACAAATTGGATGCTAAGTCTGATAAATGTCTATTTATTGGATACCCTAAGGAAACGAAGGGTTACCAATTCTATCATCCCTTGGAACAAAAGGTGTTTGTTTCAAGGCATGCTGTATTTCTGGAAAAAGAATTTCTTTTACAAGAAAACAGTGGGAGTGGCATTGAGCTTGATGAAGTTCAAGAAACTCTAATAGACATTACAGAGACACCTAGTCTAGACCCACAACCGAGAACTCATAGTGATGAGCTATCAGTTGAACCTAAAACTACACCACCTCTTCGTAGGTCTGATAGGACACGCAATATTCCAGAGAGATATGGATTTCTCGTAAGTGAATCGAACGACGTGTTGCTCATTGGTGATGACGAACCTATCAGTTATGAAGAAGTTCTGAAAAGTTCAGAAAGGGACAAATGGCTTGAGGCCATGAAGTCGGAAATGGATTCCATGTATGAAAATCAAGTATGGGACTTGGTTAACCCACCTGAAGGGATTAAACCCATAGGGTGCAAGTGGGTTTTCAAGAAGAAAACCGACATGGAAGGTAATGTTGTTACCTTTAAGGCTAGATTAGTGGCAAAAGGATATCGTCAAAAACAAGGAATTGATTATGACGAAACCTTTTCGCCAGTAGCTATGCTTAAATCCATTCGGATGCTCCTAGCCATAGCAGCTCATTATGATTATGAGATATGGCAAATGGATGTGAAAACAGCTTTCCTTAACGGAAACCTGCTTGAGGATGTATACATGATACAACCTGAAGGTTTCACATCAGTTGATAAAACCAAAGTATGCAAGCTTCGACGATCCATATATGGACTGAAGCAAGCATCTAGGAGCTGGAACATCCGTTTTGATGAGACAATCAAAAAGTTTGATTTCTCACAAAATCCTGACGAACCTTGTGTGTACAAGAAGGTTAGTGGGAGTGCAGTCGTATTCCTAGTATTATATGTCGATGACATCTTACTTATAGGAAACGATATATCAGTTTTACAGACAGTTAAAATTTGGTTGTCCAAAACTTTCTCCATGAAAGACCTGGGAGAAGCAACCTATATCCTTGGGATTAGAATCTATAGAGATAGATCAAAACGGTTGCTTGGTCTTTCGCAGTCTACATATATAGACCGAGTGCTAAAAAGGTTTAGCATGTCGGAATCCAAGAAAGGTTACCTTCCCATCAGGCATGGGATCAACCTTTCGAAGTCTATGTGTCCGCGCACAGAAGACGAGAGGATTAGCATGAATAAGATTCCCTATGCATCCGCAATAGGATCTATCATGTATGCTATGTTATGCACTAGGCCCGATGTATCGTATGCTTTGAGCGTCACAAGCAGATACCAGTCGGATCCAGGAATGGATCATTGGGCGGCTGTTAAGACAATCCTTAAGTACTTAAGAAGAACTAAGGATGTATTCCTAATATATGGAGAAGGAGATTTGGTAATACGTGGGTATACAGATGCCAGTTTCCAGACAGATAAGGATGACTCCAAATCGCAGTCTGGATACGTATTTACTTTGAATGGAGGCGCAGTAAGTTGGAAGAGTTCCAAACAAGAGACCGTAGCGGATTCTACCACGGAAGCAGAGTATATCGCAGCTTCGGAAGCAGCAAAGGAAGCAGTTTGGATCAAGAAGTTTGTCTCAGAACTTGGTGTGGTTCCAACCATTGATGAAGCAGTGCCGGTTTACTGCGACAACAATGGAGCTATTACACAAGCGAAGGAACCAAGGTCTCATCAACGATCCAAACACGTGCTTCGACGCTATCATCTGATCAGAGAGATTATAAGTAGGAATGACATACAAATTGAGAGAGTTCCCACTGAAAGGAATATAGCGGATCCTTTAACTAAAGCCTTGCCTCAAAGCAAGTTTGAGGGTCATGTTAGAGCCTGTGGTATTGGATACCGTAGCGATTGGCATTAGGCCAAGTGGGAGTTTGTTAGTGATATGAGAGAAGTGTCCTAAGGCAATCGCCTTATGATTGTAAACATTTATTTTAATAAATGATAATTCACTATTTGAGTATACATGTTTGTATTTGATTGGGATCTTAAACTCATATACTGAATGTCCGCCATACAATTCACAGCATAAGAGAATTTGTGATGGGATCACAACTAGTGATTATCTCTAAATGTGCAAATGTGAATTGTTGGAAATATCCCTAGTCGATGAATTGATAAATACGGACATTATCAATTCTGTTGAGACTAGCATGGGTTATTCTCTATTCAGCTGATTCTCACTGGCTGGTGACATTGGGATGTCCGGAGATAAACATGGATGCTAGTTAAGGGAACTAGTTCATTGGAGTGACTAGCTGTAAGACTTCATATGGGAATCTACATGTAGATATGTCAATGAAGATCTTACTGCGGCTTAAGTGCGATGTTCCTTTGACTTGCGGTGTTCAAGTCATCTTGGTCATGGAGACTTATACTTTGACATCTTAAGCAAGCATCTCCAAGGAGGTGTGGACCCAGGATGATCGGGTATAAGCCGAAGTGCCCGAAGATGTTTGAACATCCTACAAAGATTCACCACTCCTTGCGAGGAGATGTATACCCAGGCCTATCGTCGGATTGTTACTCAAAGCCTCTGGCCAGAGCATATCATGTTAAGAGTGCGAGTCTCTTAAATACATGAGAGTAATTAGAAATCCAAAGGACGAGAAAGACACTACTTGGGCTAGGTGTGACGTAGTCAGCCTAGTGGGGACTGACACCATTGACCGTGTCCTGAACCAAGTGGGTATAAGGTGGTGAAGGGAATGGGGCACGATTCATTAGAGCTGCTGAAGGGTTTCAGAATAATTTCTTCTGAGGTCAAACCGTTGATCTTTCGATTAATTGGGGATCATGATGTACTACTAGGTGCCACTCATGATCGTTCTATAATTAATGGGTTAATTATAGACGGCCAACATAAATCGAAAGCCTATTTAGTCACACGCACTACGAGTAATCCGAGGGATTTAAAACGAGTTGAAAATTGGATTTTCCGATCAAGAGAAATAAGTCGAATCTGAGTTAATCAGAGGCGCAATGGAAGCTAAAATTGGCTAAGTCTTTTGAAGGCTTTTTGGGCGAATTAAATGAGTTTAATTCGCGACGGTCCGGGTTGGTTTTGGCCGACCAAAGAGGGTGTTAACCCCTCTTTGGTGGCCGGCCAAATAAAAGGAGAAAACCAATTTAATTGGTTTAATTAATAAAATAAATCTAGCGCGATTTATTTTATAAATTATGGATAAATAAATTTGTATAAAGAAATTTATATAAATAAAATTTATAGAAATTTATTCTTTTATGGAAGATTAAAATAATCCATGAATTGGTTTATTTTAATTTTATAAAATCAATTATGAATTGATTTATCCATAATAAGAAAGTTTATAAATTTCTTATAAAATTTATTCCATAATTTAAAGAGAAGAAGAATTAGTTTTTATTATAAATTAGTTTATAATAAAGACTCGGTTTAAACGGAATAATTAATAAGAAAATTTATAGGATAAATTTCTTATAACTAATTCCGTTAATTCCGTTAATTCGGTTTAGAGGGAGACTTAGCAAAGGAGTTGCTACTATATAAAGGAACCAAAGGCTAGCCCTTATTCAACATCAATTAATCAAGAGATTAATTGGAGCTCTCCCTCTCTCTCTTCTCTTATCTTCTCCTTCTTCCTTTCTTGCCTAGGGCCGGCGCCAACCCTAAGGAGATTAGGGCCGGCGCCCCTTCCATCTTCTTCCACCCAAGGCCGGCCACCTTCCACCTTCTAGGGCCGGCGCCCAACTACTCCAAGGCAAGGGTTGCCGTGAGCATTGAAGAAGAAGGAGAACCCGAACACGAAGAAGAAGAAGCGGATAGCGACTCCTCTCTTCCGGAATACGATTCCGTTACTTCTTGTTGGTTAGTTTCTAACTCCTCTCTTGATCTTTCAAGTTGTGTCTATAGAGAATCTAGTAGTTCTCGTCGGCACAAAACTCGTGACTTTGCGAAGTCATCCCGAAGAGAACTCGGCGTGGACGCGAATAGAGGCGGAGCTTCCAAGGGACGCTACGGTTGGATCTCGTCCCTTACTTCGAGTTACGAGAGGTACTTGGTAAATTTGTTTACTTTTCCGCAAAGTTTTATTTTATGATTATGTCAACACAATGTAAGGTTGCATGCTAGATACGAAGTTAAAATAATTTAGGAAATTATTTTATGCAAACTCTTCCGCTGCACGTAAAAATTTTGAATTTTACGAACTCATATCCTTGTCGACATGCACCCGGTCCCAACACTAGAGGCTTGGCAAAGGAAAATTATGGGAGAGTGAACCCTGGGTGATGAAATCCTAAGGAGTAGACCTTAGGTAATAAAGTCTTGAAGGAGTTAACTTCAAGCAAGAGGTAAACCTAGTAGGTTAGGTAGATTTACAGGATTAGGCTAGGTTGCTTGTTTGTATTTGTATGTGTTTCTTGTATGAAACTAGAGCTGGAAGGAAGATTGTAGAAGTAGACAGTTGTAAACCGAACACAGCCAGACTAATTCTAGAGTTAACCGGACTTGATTTGGATCTAACCAGACTCAAGCTAGTTCGGTTGACTGATCCCAAGGATCGGTAGAACGATTAGTTTAGCCTACTAATCCAAAGGATCGGTCGACCGATAGGGTTCAGGTTAGGGTCTAGATCGGTGACGTGGCACCTGATTTGGTAGACCGATCCCAAGTATAGGTAGACCAATAAACTTGATAACGATGAGATTACAGATTGTTATAAACTCGATCATGAGAATAAGTTTATTCAAGATCGGTATATCGATTAGGCTTATCAGTAGATGAACGAGGCTTATAAAAGAAGGCCTTGGGAACATACCCAAACATCAATTCTCTACTGACTCTACTACTTTGTGCTTGATGAAAATGTACTGCGAAGCTCTATGACCAGGGAAGCATTAGGAGGAGTGCACCATGCTTAGGACTTCCGGATCGGCCTCTGTTTGTTTGTTTTCTTACAAGACATATTTTATGTTATATTCTTTGTGCTTGTAAATTTGTCACCAGGAGAGAGAACCTTGCGCTAGTCCCACTTCCCGCCAGATCAACTTCGTCTTAGTATTTGCATCTACGGATATTTTATTTACATTGTTTTCCATTTCAGTGGGCATGTATTTGTGTTTTGTATTATTAGTGTGCCCTGGAGGGGCTTATGGAGTTTTATTTGTCTTAAGTCATACTGGTATGAGGCTTTCTTGTCTGTGTTGTATGTTATTTCTTATTATACATTAATTTTCAACTGTGTTGGATGAGGATGATGAGATGGCCGTATAGGCCTTGTATCGAGGATTCATATTGTCTGCCGTACAGGGGAGATGCTGTCTGATTTTTATCGGATGAGTGGTCCCTTGGGGCATGACAATCTCGGCCTCAGTTGCTGACTTGTTCCATCCTCAAAGCCACTCAATATCAACCTCATTCTCTCATCTTTGGATCAGGACCACACCCTAGCCCATTGAGCACCTAGGGCGCACATGGAAGCGACATAATAACCTTAATGATGAAGTCGATGTTCCCAAAAGATAGGACAATGATGGTGAATATTCCAAAACACACAGGTGAATGGAGAAGCGATTATGTGCATAGTTGTCAGATTTGATCTTCTAATGCCCTCCCTCAAATACATGACTGTTGGTGTAAGAAGGGGTGGCTAAGAATAGTCAGATCTAGTCCCCTCACTGACCCATATGAGGATGATTTAGCGTCCAATGAGGAAATGCTCTTCTAGCAGCTATATAAACCATAGATAAGGTAATTAGGGCAAGAGATTCCGGTTCTAAATATTGAACACTCCCTTTGACTCCATTAGTTGTCTCCTTTTTCTCTATTTTTTTTTGAGCATACTACCATAAGAAAATCCTAACTTGAGCTTTGGAGTGGCTTGCTAGGACACTACGGTGCCAGTCTAACTCTCTTTTGGAGTGTCTTTCAAGTCTTTTCCTTGTCTTCACCAATGATTTCAGAGAACGTGCATGCCGGTTAATCATTGACTGGTAGCTTGATCATCCCCCATATTAAGCTGGAAGACACGCCTTGAAAATCATGAACCAAATTCTTCTATATTTGAATGTTCTATCCCACCGATTTCTCTATACTTGGATGCCACATATTGGTATCAGAGCAAGGTTGTTGTTTTTTTATTGAATACTAATCTTAGATAGTCTATCCTGTTTCCGGCATCTATGTTATATAATTAAGAGGTAAAATTGAGGCTGTTGGTATTATGTAAACTGAGTTTTTGTAAAAGAACTAGTCCTAACTTGGCAATAGGCAAGGAGCGCCGGAGTAAGACCAAGGGCACACTAGTGTGAACAAAACTCGGGAAGGAACTGCCCTGCCTTAATTATCTCTAGATTATGTTTACTATGATAAAAGATACATGGAAGGCTTTATAAGATTGGTAGGTATTAAGCTTGAGGAAGAACTGTGTCATGAACTATACTATCACCAAAGGAACAACATCATACATAAGCGCGGTCCAAGCTACTAAACAAATCGAGTCTCCTGCATACAATTTCGTGAAACCCAGTGATTTCCAAGGATCTATTGCTGGAAGCACCGCCATTATCAAGCAAAACAATACGCAACTTCAATTATTACTACAAATAGCTGAAAGTCATAAAGAGATTCAAGCAGATCTGAAGACTATAGTTGAATAGACAAGAGGCGACACTAAGGTATCTCCTATAATTGAAGACTTGATTACTAAGCTGAAGAACTTATCTTTAGGACCTGCGGAAAAGCTTAAAGAAGCAAGCGGCAAGATACAAGTCTTCAAGGATCGTTACAAAATTCTAAAGGAAAAACAAGATAAATTGAAGAATTAATGGCGTCCTGAACCATGACGGAGCAACCAGTGGCATCGACATTGGCTCCCTCACCCTTGTTTGAGGATCAGATAAGGGAATATCGACGCAATCAAAGAACGATCCACAACGCCCAATAAGCCGCAAGAAGAATCGACAGACGACTTACCGGTGGAGTTGCTCCTGTGCAAACTCTTGAGCAACAAATAGACCCTCAGATGCATCTGAGGTTATCTATGATGGAACGAGCTTCCCTAGTTCCTGCTGATGTTCTATATCATTCCCGCCGAGATGATGCACACCACCGGGTCTATATACATAGATCCGAAGAAGCTATATTGGTTACCGAAGGTAGCCAGTTCGATAAGGCTTTCATTCTAGAAGAAAGCTACAATCAACTGCATCGGAGTCATATGCAGTATATTCATATAGGAGTCATGCAAGTCCGAGTACAGATTCTTCATCGACAAGAAGAAGGGACGATGGCTCTTATTGTCTTCAGAGATAACAGATGGATCGGTGATCAAGCCATCCTGGCTACTATGGAAGTCGACCTTACTCAGGGAAGTCAACTGGTGTATATAATCCCTGATATTATGTTAACAATTGGAGACTTCTACAGGAATATACATGTCTCTATTCTTACAAGCGGTTATGAGCAATGGAACAATGGCGAAGCCAACCTGCTCATCACCCAAGGCGTGGTAGGCTAACTCTCTAACACCCTTAATGTCGGATTCACATATGAAGTCCAGGGTGTGGTAGACTATTTGACGAGCCACGGGGTATGAGCCCTTCCAGGCAAAAGATACTCAACCCATCCCTTACAAGGGTTGAGTTAGACAATCCGGCCTACAATGGTTAACATTCCTATGGAGCCGACGGAGGCAAATAGTAGGAGCCTAATGGATGGCAGGATATCTCTTAGCTTCAGCAACTACAGAACTGCCAGAAGAACTGCACCTCCTCTATATAACTCCAAAGATGAAGAGATACAGGATAATGAAGAACAATTCCACACATTAGCGGTTCTAGTTGAACAAGACCACGGAGTTTTTGTTGACCTTTTAGATCCAATACTGCCTGAAGAAAAGCTGGACATTTACCTAGACGTACTGGTACATATGCTCTCACCTAATGCTATAATGCTTAAACGACAAAGTCCTGGTGCTGCAGGTTACGATTTAGCGGCTAGGGAAGACTGTATAATACTAGCAAGGGGAAGAGCACAAATTCCTATGGGTGTCCGTATGGAAATACTTTGGGGTAGTTATATGGCCGCATTGCCCCCAGATCTGGAGTTACGTTCAGATTGAGCCTAGACATAGGCGCTGGAGTTATTGATACTGATTATCGAGGTGAAATCATTATTCTTGCATTTAATCACACTAACTCCAATGTTGCAATTTCACAGGACACTTGTATTAGCCCAAATCATATTTGAAAGAATACTCCTACCAGAACTACTGGAAGTTCGAGCATTAAGCATAACACAAAGAGGAACCGAAGGATTTGGTTCCACTAACGTTCCAAGCACAAATAGGCAAGATGAACCAGAAGTAATGCCTACCTCCATAGAAGTAACTCAACAACCGACCCTAACGCAAGAGCTGTTTGACATCATGATTCCAAAACCAAAGCCGGAGGAACCAACACCACCACCAAGAAGGCATTACATAGCATTGGAAGAATTAGAGAGACGATACTCACTGAAAGGGAAGCATGTAGTATCTGTGGTCTAGTAGTGCTTTTATGTGTTTAGAGAAGGCCTCCTTCTGTTGGGGAGTTAGGTGTTTCAAAGGCCTATCTTCAAGTCAAAGGAAAAGAAAGAATGATGTTCAATTACAAACGCCTCAATGATCTTACCAAAAAAGATCAGTACAGCTTGCTAGGGAGCAACACAATCCTAAGAAAGAATGAGGAAGAACAAGCAAAACATTTAAAGGTTATCCTCGATATAGTCAAGAAAAATAGACTAATTCTAAGTCTGACAAAAATGAAATTACAGTCCCAGAAGTGGAGTTCCTTGGAGCCATCATCGGTAATAAAAGGATTAAACTCCAACCACACATCATCAGAAAGATAATGGACTTCTGTAACAAGGAATTGACAACAAAGAATGGTATGTGCTCCTGGCTTGGACTTCGTATTTACGCCAGGAATTACATCCCGAATATTGGCAAATTGCTCAGCCCATTATATGCCAAAATAAGCCCAACAGGGGATAAGCGCATGAATACTCAAGACTGGACTTTGGTAAAATCCATCAAAGAAACAGTACAAAAATTGCCAGACCTAGAGATTCCTCTGGAAGACTGCTTTGTGATCCTTGAAGTCGACGGCTGCATGGAAGGATAGGGAGGGATCTGCAAATGGGAAAGAAACAAATTTGATCCCAAATCCACTGAGAAAATCTGTGCCTATATACGCTAGTGGAAAATTTTCTCCAATAAAATCCACTATAGACGCAGAAATATATGTAGTTATGAATTCTCTAGAGACCTTAAAGATTTATTATCTGGACAAGAGGGAGCTTATTATTAGAATAGATTGCCAAGCAATCATAAATAGAAAAGCTGGCATGGATCTACTGGAGAATGACTTATCCTACTGAGTACGAAGCCCTCATTAATATTTCAGATGGAAGGGAAGGTACTCAGAATATATTATCACAGATGAGACGGGTATTTTCCTCTGAAGACCCCATGCAAGGCTCTACAGTAATTCAGGATTCCGCTTATAGAGACCTTGAGAAACTTTCCTGTGAAAACGTTAAGAATATAGTCCAGTATCTAAATGACTATATGAAGCTGACATCCAAAACAGGTAGGCTATATACGGGTCCCGAGCTATCAGAAAAATTATGGCTTAAAATGCCTGAGGAACTGGGCAACGAATAAAGGCAACCTTTGATAAAGGATCAAGGTTACATTGGAGAGAATCCTCTTCAACACTGGTCAAAAAATCAGGTTTACATCACATTGCAACTAGGAGTGAGATGGAGTATCCAAATCTCCGAAGACTTATAGGAGAACAACAGCAAGAGTCTCAGCAAATCTACTCCACAAGTACAGTAATCTCCCCCTATAGACCTCCTCAAGAAACAATAATGGGACCACCGGATTATCCACTGGCGACAGCAAAACTAGGTCCGTCTCAGCCTAATTTTGAACAGAGACCCTTCCAAACTAAATTCAGGAGGGACAGAAACAAGAACTATGGACCCTGCCGTCAAGCCAGTAGTAGGGCGGAGCAATATTCGTGATTCCTGAACAAATTGGGCTATTCCATGATGTCTTCTTCAGATGGAAATCCATTACCAAAAATCATGTTTCTAGCCAAGGCTTCACGGACCCAAAGGAAAAAATTGAGTATATATATGGAAAACTTATTGGGAGAAAAACTCCATAAACTACAGTAACGAGCTGGAGTACAAACAGCCAATGCCCTACAACAACTCTGAGTACTTCACTCACTAAAGGAGCAGGAGTGTCGATGAAGGAGCACGTCTGACAATTGGTGGGGAGACTGGTACCCGGCAGTAAAGCAAATCAATGAACAACTTGAAACAACTACGTACCAACTCCTACATGATGCTTTCAGACAGATGAACTCCTTCCAACTATAAAGAATCCCATGCGGACGTGGTAGACCCGCAGAGGACATGATGTTTTAACAAGCCACTACAACCTGTCTATAATAATTGTACTTAAAGTAAAAGTATGACTCAGCTCGCTTTATTCTGTCAGTACTATAAGACGGAGAGCTGATAAGATCGTGAGCTGTAAAGTAGATAGCGTGTGCTGTAAAGTAGATTCTCGCTTATCCGCGAACGACAGCGGAACGTGACGATGGGGCCCAATTGAGCACCCAACGACTATTATAGTCAATTCAGGAACTACAGTTGATACTATTTCTGGCAAAGAAGAGAGCTTGAGATATCTGATCCAGGGCTCCTAGGTCGGGTCTCCTCTGCAAGGGGAAACAAGCAATTTAAAAAACCGCACCTTGCAATTTTTCAAACTGCTTCCACTCACAATCTTCTACTAGGAAAATCTTTTATAATTTAGTCAATAGATTTTTTTTTTTTAATGTCATGTCTTACAATTCAATTACAAGCTCATCAATTTTAGGTAAGGTGAAAGCTGTGGGCGTTACTTTCAGAATAGCTGTACTCCTTTGACAATCTACTTTCCTTCATCATTTCTTTGTGTGTGTACATATATATATAACTGAGTCAAAGACATGCCAAGATTTAAGAAAGTTCCGACATATACATTTAATCTTCTCCTATGAACAACCACTACTGTTTCGCGGGCAGTTGTTGAAACTTTCAACCTGAAGTGAAGAGTTTTCGAAGTCCACGCTTTCCTCCCTTCACAAGCAACTATACATCATCATTATATCGTTGAAACCTTCAACACGTAGAGAACGAAGCATTCTCGTTTCCTAAAAGCTTAGCTTGTATATAAACCAAGTACATCTGTTTAGAAAGTATTGCAAATTAGTGTTTAATTAATTGATTAAGCTTATTAGCTAGGAGATGGCTTTGCAGTTTGGCAGATTGCTCGGTTTGCTCATGTTCTGCAGTCTGCTGATCGCCGGGAATGGGCAGCTGCTGTCGCCCAACTTTTACAATAGAACCTGCCCGAACCTGCTGAACATTGTGCAGTCGGAGATGAGGAGGGCGGTGGCGGCGGAGAGCAGGATGGGTGGGTCCATCCTGCGACTCTTCTTCCATGATTGCTTCGTCAATGTAAGTTCATGCGAAACTCGATCGATCAATCATTAGCTAGCTAGCTAGTTACACATGATATATATCGTTATATGTGTGGATGTGATCTGCAGGGCTGTGACGGGTCAGTGCTTTTGGACGACAGTCCTGGACTGTTCATAGGCGAGCAGAACGCGTTTCCCAACGCTAGGTCGTTGCGAGGCTACGAAGTGATCGATGGCATCAAGGCGAGAGTGGAAGCAGCGTGCGCCGGCACTGTCTCCTGCGCTGACATCCTCGCCCTCGCCGCGCGGGAAGGCACCACCCTGGTCAGTGTTTAAGATTTATAATTTGTATCATTATCCGTTAAATATTGAGCGAATGATAAAAGTACTTTAAGATCCTGAAAGAAAATCTTTTCATGATTTTAATTACAAGTTTTTGTACACGTGTAGCTCGGCGGGCCGAGTTGGACGGTACAACTCGGGCGGCGGGACGCAACGACGGCGAGCCTGAACGCGGCAAACACCAACCTCCCCCCGCCCAACGGCACCCTCGACGTCCTCATCTCCCTCTTCGTCTCCAAGGGCTTCAGCGCGCGGGAAATGACCACGCTCTCCGGGGCCCACACCCTCGGCTTCTCGCGCTGCGAGAACTTCCGCCAACATATATACTCCGACGCCGACATCGACCCCGCCTTCGCCTCCCAGCGCCGGCAGGGCTGCCCCGTCGCCGCCGGAATCGGCGACGATAACTTGGCGCCGCTGGACCCTACGAGCCCGGCCGGGTTCGACAACGCGTACTACCAGAACCTGATGCTGCGGCGGGGGCTGCTCAGGTCCGACCAGGAGCTCTTCAACGGCGGGTCGCAGGACTCGGTCGTGATGACGTACAGCAACAACGCGGCGGCGTTCAGGGTTGATTTCGCGGCGGCGATGGAGAAGATGGGAGGGTTGGGTCCGCTGACGTGGCCGAGTGGGCAGATCAGATTAAACTGCGGGAGGGTCAACTGATTAATGAGTAATATTAAGTTCTTTGTTATTTTCTTTGGTGTTTAAATTATGTAATTAATAATTTTGTTTCGTTGTTTAGCAAAAATCCTAAAGTTCCAATCCAATTGAGAATCAAAATATGTATAATTTTTTTAATAAATATTATTGGAGATTTATGGCTATTCAAGTCGGTAAAAGACGATTCGTTTGTTTCCAACGTCTCTATTAATCCATCTCAGATCTAATATAGAGAAGGTAAATCACAAAGAATACTAGCCCAGAGAGGACAGACACCTGACTTTGTCGGGATTAATCCCAGACCTCATGGCGGCAATTAATGTCTCATACGCTAGCCATTAGTCAATCAAGTGGGGACGATTAATTGATGGCTATTCGATGGTGGCAACGTGATTCGCTCATCCCTAGCACCCCCGCCAACCCATCCCAAAGTCAACAAGGAGGAGGTAAATCACGGGGCTACTAGTCCGAACAGTGACTAGCGCATAAGTGAGGGTAAACACCTGACTTCACTAGGATTTGACCCCATGAGCAGTCTATCCCGTGGGTACTGATGGCTATTCAAGGTGACCAAAGGCGATTCACTCGTCTCAATGCCTCCACCAACCCAACCCAGAGTCAACACGAAGGAGATAAATAACAGGGGCTACTAGCTCAGACGGTGACTAGTGCATAAGGGAGGGCAGACATCTAGTTTCGCTAGAATTTGACCCTCGACTTCATGGTGGCAATGCCTCGTGTGTCTAGCTATCAGTCCATCCTGTAGGGACGACTGATGGCTATTCAGGGTGGCAAAAGGCGATTCACTCACCCCAGCGCCCCCTCCAACCCATCCCAAGGCCAACACAGAGGAGTTAAATCACAGGAGTTACTAGCCAGATAGTGACTAGCACATAAGGGAGGACAGTATCATACTTCGTCAGGATTTAACCCGCAGACCTTATGATGATAATGCCTCGTGAGTTAGCCATCAATTGACTATTCAAGGTGGCAAAAGGTGATTCGCTCGGCCTCCGGTGCCTTCCGTCAACCCATCCCAAGGGCAACATGAAGGAGATAAATTGTGGGGGCTATTAGCCCTGGATGTTATGGTCTAGCGCGTGGGGAATTAATTAGGCTATTCAAGGTAGCAAAAGGTGATTCGTTGGCCCCCCAACGCCCCCACCAACACGAAGAAGGTAAATTACGAGGGCTACTAATCTAGATGTTTTGGCTACCGCGTGGGGAGAGTGGGCACACTACTTTGCTAGGTTTAAACCCCCATACCTCAAGATGACAACATCGCATACGCTAACCATCAATCTATCCCATGGGACATCAATTGGCTATTTAAGATGGCAAAAGGAGATTTGATCACCCCAGCGCCCCCGCCAAGCCGTTCCAGGGCCAACACGGAGGAGGTAAATCATAGGCGCTACTTGCCCAGACGCTGTGTCTAGTACGTGGGGAGGGCAGACACACTAGTTTTGTCAGGTTTTGACCTTTAGACCTCAAGATGACAACACCACATGCGGTAGCCATTAGTCTATTCCGTGGGGACTCATTAATTAACTATTCAAGGTGGCAAAAGGCAATTCGCTTGCCCCAGTGCCCTCGCCAATTTGTTCCAGGACCAACACGGAGAAGGTAATCATGGAGGCTACTAGCTCGATGTTGTGACTAGCGCGTAGGGAGGGCGAGCATAATCAATTGGCTATTCAAGGTGGCAATTGCAAAAAATTGGCTATTCAAAAAATGATTAACCAGGTTGGGTAACATCAAACCTGGGTGACCGATCCGACCCTATCGAAGTTTCTCACCGGCCACTAGGGTAAATTAGGAAACACTCATGACGGGCGGTCCAAAATCCTAACATCCTACGGTTGTGCGCCCTATTTGGAGGAAAAATTTCTGCAAAATTCTTCGTAGCTAGGGAATGAATTGGTTATTCAAAAAAAAAATTAATTAACCAGGTTGGGTAATGTCGAATTTGGGACGACCGGCCTGGTCCTACGGAAGTTTCTCACCGGCCGCTAGGGTAAATCAGGATGTGCTTATAGCGGACGGTCCAGAAGCCCAACTTCCATGGTTGCATGCTTCATTTGGAGGAAAAATTCCTGCAAAATTCGTTGTAGCTAAGGATCGAACCGCTGGTGCTTGGAGATAACTAGTTGCCCTTCTGCTATACCATAGTCCTGAGAGCATCAATTGGCTATTCAAGGTAGTAAAAAGGCGATTCGCTTGCCCCCAATGCCCCCACCAACCCGTTTCAAGACCAACACGGAAGAAAGTAAATCACGGAGTTACTAGCTCAGATATTATGGCTAGTATATGAGAGAATAGGTATACTAACTTTATCAAATTTGACTCTCAAATTTTAAAATATCTAACATTATATATGTAGGGTTTTTCGGGCCACGAAAATCGCTTTTTCGCGTCGCGGAAACCCCGAAAGCCCCAATAGCAAGGATCCGAGCGAAGAAAGGCATTTCAAAAATTACGAGTGCTCATTTACATGCTTCAAAACCCGATCTACTCCTAGATCTAAAGAGGTATAAACATTTTACCTTTGATGCGTGCCCCGTTTAATCCCGTTCGCTCCTTTTGGATGTCGAATCTCTAGGACGTCAAGTGCCGTCCCTCTAGAAGTATCCACGCGAACAAAAGTAGATGGAGGAAATCCTTTAGGTGTGCTAGCACCTTGTAGGATTCGGCCAAGAGGAGAAGAAGAAGAAGAACTCCAACAATTGGAGAGGAAGAAGAGAAGACACCCTTAAAGGAAAAATGAAACAAAACCACCTTTTGTTCTCCCATGGTGGCCGGCCACTTAATGGCCATTAATGGCCATTAAGTGGCCGGCCATAATGGCCACTAATGGCCATTAGGTGGCCTTCCTTAACCCCCTTTCAATTTGAATTCAAATTCAAATGGGGGGGAAACCAAGCCAAGTCATCACTTGGTCAAGTCAAGGTGAGGTGGCCTTTTGGTCAAGTCAAACTTACCTTTTGTGGAATTTCCATATTTAGTCAAGTCAAACTTGACTCCATTTCTTCTCCCATGTCAAGTCTAACTTGAAGTGGAACCAAGTCAAGTCAAACTTGATTTGGATTTGGGTCAAGTCAAACTTGCCTTTTATGGACTTTCCATATTTAGTCAAGTCAAACTTGACTCCATTTCTTCTCCCATGTCAAGTCTAACTTGAAGTGGAACCAAGTCAAGTCAAACTTGATTTGGATTTGGGTCAAGTCAAACTTGCCTTTTATGGACTTTCCATATTTAGTCAAGTCAAACTTGACTCCATTTCTTCTCCCATGTCAAGTCTAACTTGAAGTGGAACCAAGTCAAGTCAAACTTGATTTGGATTTGGGTCAAGTCAAAACTTGCCTTTTATGGACTTTCCATATTTAGCCAAGTCAAACTTGACTTCATTTTTTCTCCATCTATTTGTTCTTTGCGTGTGACCCTATAGGTTCTTGTAACGTTGGCAATGCTTCTAACCTCTTAGAACATAAGCAATGAGCGGTATCTAGCAACACATCATTGCTACCCAAGTTACAAGAATGTTGAGATTCAACATCACCAATGTGACTACTAATTATGACTTTCATAATATGTGACAATGTCCTTCTATCGTCGATATCTAGATTGATCTTATATGAAGCATAGACCGTGTCATCCTCCAATCAATCTATGTGTCTTGAACTCCAAGTAGACTCACTATAATCAAATAAGCTCAATATCTCATATTGCCTTATTTAGGCATGGCCATGCACTTAGTGATCTTACTCTATCAAGACTATGATATCTCTCCCGTCATATAGGAGGGATAGATCCCATCTACATCACTCACATCCCTCCGCATAATTTGTTACATACCCAGTAATCGCCTTTATAGTCCACCCAGTTACGGGTGACGTTTGACGAAACCAAAGTACATAACTCCTTATGTAGGGAACTATGGTGACTTCAGGTCTAAGGACTAATAGTCATACTAATAGTCACATGAGAAAGTATATGACACTCATATAACGATCCATGATACTTTCTCATGGTGGGTCATTCAGTATACATTCTCTAATGTATACCCATGTGTCAACTTGATATCTCATATCCATGACTTGTGAGATCAAGTCATCATGTTGACCTACATGCTAGTCTCTATGCATTAACATTGTCCTTGAATGTTGATACTTGACTAGGAATAATTAAGAGTAGTGTTCTCTATATCATCTCACTATCGATTCAACTAATCGATTGATATAGATAAGAACCTTCTACTCAAGGACGTTATTATACTAAGTTATTTGGCACCAATACACATAAGTACAATAACCATAAGAAATGCCTTTATATATAAGAACTATATATACAAGAATATGATACAATGAGTCCAAAAAGTAATCATCATATGATTGGCTCTAGGGCTCTCACTAACAATCTCCCACTAGCACTAGTGCAATCGCTGTAGTATCTAATACCCAATGACCTAGTGTGGACCATCATGCTTCATCTGTGCCAAAGCCTTGTCAAGGGATCTGCGACGTTAGCCTCTGTGGGTACTCTGCAAATCTTCACATCTCCTCGATCGATGATCTCTCGAATGAGATGGAATCGCCGTAGTATGTGTTTGGTCCGCTGGTGTGAGCGAGGTTCCTTAGCCTGCGCAATAGCTCCATTGTTGTCAACAATAGAGCTGTACTGGTCGGCTATACTAGGAACCACTCCAAGCTCAGTAATGAACTTGCGGATCCAAACTGCCTCCTTTGCTGCCTCAGATGCAGCAATGTACTCAGCTTCTGTTGTAGAATCAGCAACTGTATCCTGCTTTGAACTCTTCCAGCTGACAGCGCCACCATTTAAGCAAAACACGAACCCTGACTGCGATCTGTAGTCATCCTGGTCAGTTTGGAAGCTAGCATCACTGTAACCATTTACAGTTAGCTCCTCTTCGCCTCCAAATATCAAGAAATATTCTTTAGTCCTTCTCAAGTACTTAAGAATGTTCTTGACTGCTATCCAGTGACGTTCACCTGGATCTGACTGGTATCTGCTCGTCATGCTCAAAGCATACGAGACATCAGGACGAGTACATAACATGGCGTACATGATAGATCCTATGGCTGAGGCATAAGGGATCTTGCTCATGCGGTCTCTCTCCTCTCTAGAAGAGGGACCTTGAGTCTTCGAAAGACTCACGCCATGTGACATTGGCAGATTTCCCTTCTTGGAATTCTGCATGGCAAACCGTTGCAAAACGGTATCAATGTATGTACTCTGACTTAGGCCAAGCAATCTTTAGATCTATCTCTATAGATCTTAATGCCTAGAATGCAGGCTGCTTCACCTAAGTCCTTCATTGCGAAACAAGTCCCCAACCAAGTCTTCACAGACTGTAGCGAAGGGATGTCGTTCCCAATGAGTAGTATGTCATCCACATACAAGACTAGGAAGACTACTGTGCTCCCACTAACCATCTTGTAGACACAAGGTTCATCTTCGTTCTTGATGAAACCAAACTGTTTGATCGCATCATCGAATCGAAGATTCCAGCTCCGAGAAGCTTGCTTTAGACCATAAATGGCCCTATGCAGCTTGCATACTCTGCCAGTATGCTGTGGATCTACAAAACCCTCAGGCTGTGTCATGTACACATCCTCGAGGAGGTTTCCATTCAGAAACGCTGTCTTGACATCCATCTGCCAGATCTCATAATCGTGGTAGGCTGCAATAGCAAGCATGATCCGAATGGACTTAAACATCGCTACTGGAGAAAAAGTTTCATCATAGTCAATACCATGAATTTGCTTGAAACCTTTAGCTACCAGTCTACCCTTATAGGTATGAGTAAGTCCATCCATGTTAGGCTTTCTCTTAAAGACCCATTACACCCAATGGGTTTGACCCCTTCAGGTGGATCAACCAAGGTCCAAACTTGGTTAGTGTACATGGATTCCATTTCGGATCTCATGGCTTCCAGCCATGACTCAGAATCTGGGCTCATCACAGCTTCCTGATAGGTGGTAGGTTCATTCTCAATGATCATAACGTCATCATGGTCAGGC
>JAGFNQ010006004.1:163258-187154 GCA_024364735.1 Boesenbergia rotunda
TTTATGATTATGTCAACACACCATAAGATTGCATGCTAGATACGAAGTTAAAATAATTTAGGAAATTATTTTATGCAAATTCTTCCGCTGCACGTAAAAATTTAAAATTTTACGAACTCGTATCCTTGTCGACATGCACCCGGTCCCAACACTTCGAAGGTCTAATAGGGCATGCAATATTCCAGAGAGATACGGATTTCTCATAAGTGAATCGAACGATGTGTTACTCATAAGCGATAACGAACCTATCAGTTATGAAGATGTTCTGAAAAGTTCAGAAAGGGACAAATGGCATGAAGCCATGAAGTCGGAAATGGATTCCATGTACGAAAACCAAGTATGGGACTTGGTTAACCCACCTGAAGGGATTAAGCCCATAGTGTGCAAGTGGGTTTTCAAGAAGAAAACCGACATGGAAGGTAATGTTTTTACCTTTAAGTCTAGATTAGTGGCAAAAGGATATCGTTAGAAACAAGGAATTGATTATGACGAAACATATTCGCCAGTAGCTATGCTTAAATCCATTCGGATGCTCCTAGCCATATTAGCTCATTATGATTATGAGATATGGCAAATGGATGTGAAAACAACTTTCCTTAATGGAAACCTGCTTGAGAATGTATACATGATACAACCTGAAGGTTTCACATCGATTGATAAAACCAAAGTATGCAAGCTTCGAGATCCATATATGGACTGAAGCAAGCATCCAGGAGCTGGAACATCCGTTTTGATGAGACAATCAAAGAGTTTGATTTCTCACAAAATCCTGACGAACCTTGTGTGCACAAGAAGGTTAGTGGGAGTGCAGTCGTATTCCTAGTATTATATGTCGATGACATATTACTTATAGGAAATGATATATCAGTTTTACAGACAGTTAAAATTTGGTTGTCTAAAACTTTCTCCATGAAAGACCTGGGAGAAGCAACCTATATCCTTGGGATTAGAATCTATAGAGATAGATCAAAACGGTTGCTTGGTCTTTCGCAGTCTACATATATAGACCGAGTGCTAAAAAGGTTTAGCATGTCGGAATCCAAGAAAGGTTACCTTCCCATCAGGCATGGGATTAACCTTTCAAAGTCTATGTGTCCGCGCACAGAAGACGAGAGGATTTGCATGAATAAGATTCCTTATGCATCCGCGATAGGATCTATCATGTATGCTATGTTATGTACTAGGCCCGATATATCGTATGCTCTGAGCGTCACCAGCAGATACCTGTCTGATCCAGGAATGGATCATTGGGCGGCTGTCAAGACAATCCTGAAGTACTTAAGAAGAACTAAGGATGTGTTCCTAATATATGGAGAAGGAGATATGGTAATACGTGGGTATACAGATGCCAGTTTCCAGACAGATAAGGATGACTCCAAATCTCAGTCTGGATACGTATTTACTTTGAATGGAGGCGCAATAAGTTCGAAGAGTTCCAAACTAGACACCATAGCGGATTCTACCACGGAAGTAGTCTGGATCAAGAAGTTCGTCTCAGAACTTGGTGTGGTTCCAACCATTGGTGAAGCAATACCGGTTTATTGCGACAACAATGGATCTATTGCACAAGCAAAGGAACCAAGGTCTCATCAATGATCCAAACATGTGCTTCGCCGCTATCATCTGATTAGAGAGATTATAAGTAGGAATGATATACAAATTGAAAAAATTCCCACTGAAAGGAATTTAGCGGATCCTTTAACTAAGGCCTTGCCTCAAAGTATGTTCGAGGGTCATGTTAGAGCCTGTGGTATTGGATACCGTAGCGATTGGCATTAGGCCAAGTGGGAGTTTGTTAGTAATATGAGAGAAGTGTCCTAAGGCAATCGCCTTATGATTGTAATCATTTATTTTAATAAATGAATAATCACTATTTGAGTATACATATTCGTGTATTTGATTGAGATATTAAACTCATTTACTGAATGTCCGCAATATAATTCACAGCATGAGAGAATTTGTGATGAATTCACAACTAGTGATTATCTCTACATGTGCAATTGTGAAGTATTGAAAATGTCCCTAGTCGATGAATTGATAAATTCGGACACTATCAATTCTGTGGAGACTAGCATGGGTTATTCTCTAATCAGCTGATTCTCACTGGCTAATGACATTGGGATGTTCGGAGATAAACATGAATGCTAGTTAAGGGAACTAGTTCATTGGAGTGACTAGCTGTAAAACTTCATATGGTAATCTACATATAGATATGTCAATAAAGTTCTTACTGTAGCTTAAGTGCGATGTTCCTTTGACTTGCGGTGTTCAAGTCATCTTGGTCTTGAAGACTTATACTTTATCATCTTAAGCAAGCATCTCCAAGGAGGTGTGGACCCAGGATGGTTGGGTATAAGCCGAAGTGCCCGAAGATGTTTGAACAACCTATAAAAGATTCACCACTCCTTGCGAGGAGATGTATACCCAAGGCCTATCGTCGGATTGTTACTCAAAGCCTCTGGCCAGAGCATGACATGTTTAGAGTATGAGTCTCTTAAATACATGAGAGTAATTAGAAATCCAAAGGACGAGAGAACATTACTTGGGCTAGGTGTGATGTAGTCAGCCTAGTGGGGACTGACACACACAGACCATGTCCTGAACCAAGTGGGTATAAGATGGTGAAGGGAATGAGGCACGATTCATTAGAGCTGCTGAAGGGTTTCAGAATTATTTCTGAGGTCAACCGTTGATCTTTAGATTAATTGGGGGTCATGATGTACTACTTGGTGTCACTCATGATCGTTCTATAATTGGTTGATTATAGACGGCCAACATAAATCGAAAGCCTATTTAGTCACACGCACTACGAGTAATCCGAGGGATTTAAAACGAGTTGAAAATTGGATTTTCCAATCAAGAGAAATAAGTCGAATCTGAATTTATCAGAGGCGCATCGGAAGCTTAAAATGGCTAAGTCTTTTGAAGGCTTATTGGACGAATTAAAAGAGTTTAATTCGTAATGGGTTTGGCTTGGTGTGGCCGGCCAAAGAGGGTGCCCACCCTCTTTGGTTTGGCCGGCCACCACATAGAGGGAAACCAATTTATTTGGTTTAAATTATAAAATAAATCAAGTGCGATTTGTTTTATAAAAATTATGGATAAATAAATATAAAGAAATTTATATAAAGAAATTTATGTAAATAAATTTATTTTCATGGAGATTAAAATAAACTTTAAATGGTTTATTTTTATTTTATAAAATCAATTATGAATTGATTTTTCCATGATAAGAAAAATTTATATATTAAATTTCTTGTGAAAATTTATTCCATAATAAAAGGAGAGATGTGTTTGTTTTTATTGTAAATCTAGTTATAATAAAAACTTGGCATAACAGAATAATTCATAAAAAAATTTATAGGATAAATTTCTTATGTAAATTTATTCCGTTAAAAGGGAGACTTGGTGATGGAGAGGCTACTATATAAAGGAACCAAGGCAAGGCTTGATTTCCAATTAAGAGATAAAGTAGCAAGCTCTCTCTATCTCTTATTCTCTCCCTCCCTCTCTCTAGGGCCGACACCCTCTCTCTCTCTAGGGCCGGCACCCTCTCTCTCTCTCTCTAGGGTCTGCGCCCTCTCTCCTCCCCTAGGGCCGGCGCACCGCCTAGGGTTGCCGTGAGCCTCCTCCACCAAGAAGGTGCCAAAGAAGTAGAAGAAGCGGGTCGCAACTTCTTCCTTGCCCCGGAATCTTGATTCCGTTACTTGGTGGTTAGTTTCCATCTCTCTCTCTTGATATTCTAGTTGTGCCTTTGGAGAATCTAGTAGTTCTCGTTGGCACAAAACTCGTGGCTTTGCGAAGTCATCCCGAAGAGAACTCGGCGTGGACACGAATAGAGGCGGAGCTTCCAAGGGACGCTACGGTTGGATCTCGTCCCTTTCTACGAGTTACGCGAGGTATTAAGTAAATTAGTTTACTTTATGCAAAACTTTAAATGTATGATCATGTCTCCATAACTTAAGGTTGCATGCTAGATATGTGGTTAAAATAATTTAAGAAATTATTTATGCTAAACCTTCCGCTGCACGTAATTAAATTTTAAAATTATGAACCCGTATCCATGTCAACATGCACCCGGTCCCAACACTCAGATGCACACGCAAGCCTCCAGCTTGCTTCCATGCCATCCTTCACCGTATTGAGGTCATCCAGTCCAGTCCATATGCGTACTTGTACAACCTGCACACTCAACATACGCATATCAAATACACAAGGGTAAACCTAATTTAAACCCTTTGCCCAAACATCAAAACCCATGGTCACACCGGACCATCTTAGGGCCGATTGCTCCTACAGAAAGAAGTTGAGCTCACTAACTAAGCTCATTTCGAATTCATTTTCCATTATTTTAACAAATTCTTTTAAGAAATTTGAGTTGGTGGACCCAAAGATTATGTCATTGGCATAGATTTGGGCAATAATGATTTCTTTTTCTAAGGTCTTAATAAATAGGGTTGAGTCAATTTATCCTTGTTTAAATTCTTTAGAAATTAGGTAGGTTGATAAGCGTTCATACCAGGCCTTAGGTTTTTGTTTTAGTCCATATAATGCCTTAGTGAGTTTGTAAACATGGTTAGATTTTTCTAAGTCCTCGAAACTGGGGGCTTATCCTACATGAACTTCTTCTCTAATAAATCGATTTAGAAAAGTTGACTTTATATCCATTTGATAGAGTTTAAATCCTTTATGGGATGCAAAGGCTAACAACATCCTAATGGACTCAAGTCTAGCTACTGGGGCATAGGTTTCGTCATAGTCTAACCCTTGGACTTGACTGAACCCTTTGGCTACTATGCGGGCTTTATTTCTAACTATTTCTCCTTGATCATTTAGCTTATTCCTAAAAACCCACTTAGTGTCAATAATGGATTTGCCCTTAGGTTTAGGAACAAGTTCCCAGACTTGGTTCCTCTCAAATTGGGCTAACTCTTCTTGCATCGCTATGATCCAATTAGGATTAGGTAAGACTTCCTCTATAGTCTTAGGATCAATTTTTGAAATCAGTGCAATCTGACTAAGATTTCTATAGGAGGACCTAGTTCTGACTCCTAAGGTTGGACCACCCACAATTTGATCAGTTGGGTGACTTAGTCTGGGTTTCTTATTTCTTCTAGAACTTGGTTCAGCCTCAGGTCCGGCTGGTTGGTTTGGTTCAGTATTTAGTTCAACTACTTGGGTTGGTTCAATTATTGGTTCAATTGACTCAATAGTTGGTTCAATATTTAGTTCATTTAGTGGTTCAATTAGTGGTTCAATAATTTGTTCATTATCTTCATGATTAATATTTGGTGGATTTAAATCTGGGTCATTAGATTTTGACTTAATTTCTTCATCAAATATTAGATTTGTTGATTCTTCAATTTTGTTAGTTTGTTTATTGGAGACCCTATAGGCCCTACTCATTGTTGAGTATCCTAAGAAGATTCTTGGGGTTGACTTAGACTGAAATTTACCTAGGTAGTCCCTGGTGGTTAGGATATTGACTTTGCATCCAAAGACTCTTAGGTAGTATAGGTTTGGAAGTCTATGGTAGTATAATTCATAGGGTATTTTATTATGTCATTAGTCAATTAGGACCCTATTTTGGATATAGCAAGCTGTACTAATTGCTTCATCCCAATATTGGTTACCTAAGTTAAATTCATTGAGTATAGTTCTAGCAGCTTCCTATAGGGTTCTATTTTTTCGTTCTACTATCCCATTTTGCTGGGGGGTTCTAGGACACGAAATTCGTGTATATATCTGTTTATCTTACAAAACTCCTTGAATCGTTGATTTTCAAACTCTCCCCCGTTATCACTCCTAAGTTTTTTGATTTTGGTATCGTTTTGATTTTCAATTATCTTACAAAAATTAATAAATAGCTTTAGGGTTTCATCTTTAGTTTTTAGGAAGCTAACCCAAGTAAACCTAGAGTAATCATCAATAATTACTAAGCAGTACCGGTTTCCGCTTAGTGACTTGGCTCCATGTGAATCAAATAAGTCAAGGTGCAGGAGCTCAAGTGTTGTTTGAGTTAGGTCTGATTGAATTTGTTTGTGATTAGACCTAGTTTGTTTACCTTGGCTACATGATTCACATATTATGTTTTCATGGTTCTTGATTTTAGGTATTCCTTTAATTAGGCCAAGTTGAGTGATTTTTGAAATTAATCTCAGATTAGTGTGACCTAATCTCCTATGCCAGAGGTTTGATTCTTCTAAATGAGTTAACATGCATTTAGGTACTATGGGTAGGTTTATAGTGTAAACATTACTTTTCCTAGTGTCCTTAAGCATGATTCTTGAGTCTTGCAAGTTTCTAATCAGGCAGTTAGAGTTGGTTAAGGTAACTACATAACCAGTATCACACAATTGACTTATGCTAAGAAAGTTGAATTTGAAGTTTTCAAGCAAAACTAACTTTTTAATGATAAAATCAGATTTGAGTTCAATGTTACATGACCCAATCACTTTGAGTGTAGCATTGTTGCCAAATGCTACTGAGCCTAGGTTCTTGAACTTGAGTTTGGTGAATTTCAATTTATCCCCAGTCATGTGTCTGGAGCACTCGCTATCCAACATCCATTGGTCCAAATCTTTATGTTCCTACACATAAAGAGTTTTGTTGATTTGGATCCAATTAGAATTAAGGATAGCTTAAATTGACATTCACGACCTAGTCTGTCTCACCCAATCTAGAGTTGTCAATCACGTTAGCCTTATGGGTTTTGTGAGACAGGTTTAAATAGAAGAAAAGATTTTATTTTGAAAAATCATGGTTTATTTTGAAAGGTTGAATAAATTTTGAAAATCATTGGTATTGAATTTATTTTGAAAAAGAGTGTTTGAATCTACGAATAACTGAAAATTTATGTTAGATTTGAATTTGACAAAGAATAAATTGAATTTGAAATTCAAAAATTGGCTTCCAAGTCTTGGCGAGGCACTAAGCCTTCTTTGGTCGTAGCCTTATTGTATCATCAACCCTTTCCTTGACAAAGCCTTTTAGTGAAATTTCATTTTCAAGATTACTTTTTGAGAAATTCTGGTCTAACTAGTTTGGGTCTTGGATCGGTAGCTTTAGATAGTTTCACCAGTCTAAAGAGACCAAGTAGTGTATACATGACCTTATTAGAAAAGGCTTCCCTAACGTACTATCATCTCACCGCCACCCAATACTATGTTATTCAAATTTCAGTTAATTGGTTTAGTCCTTAGTCTAACCAGTCCTAGGTCTAAGCATGGTAAATTTCAGAAAATAAATAGACAAGCAATCATGCAATTTTAAAACAAGAAAAGAAATTTATTTAACTATAGAGATTGTTTTTAAGTTGGCTCCCCCTGGACTAATGCCACGATAATGGTTCGGCAAGATGTGAATCTTGTCCTTGGGGATACACTGATTTGATCCAGTTTGGTTGTTCAGGCAATGTTTGGGTACCCATGCATGAACTTTAGGTCTAGACTGATTCAGTACAGCTAGTATGACCTTTGTCTCGCCTTGGTTCGATAGCCTAACCCGGATCGATTTAAAACCGACTTCTATTTTCCAAGGATCATGTCAAGACCCTTGGAACCAGAAGTGAATCGTTCTAAGGCTGCTCTAAGGTCCTTGACTTGAGTTTTCAAGGAGGAGTTCTCTTTCTCAAGTTTTTCAACTTGAGTAGAGGTTCCTTTTTGAACCTTCTCAGTTATGGATCTAGAGTCAGTTCCATCTTTCAGGAGTTTTACTTCCTGTCGGAGAGACTCGACTCGGATTTTGGTTTTCGCCAAGTCACGATATAGATAGGCAATTAATTCAGATAATTGAATTCTAGAAAATCCTCTTATAGTGATTTCGCCGTCCTCTGAAAATGTGAGCTTTCCGTCGTCCGGCTCCGATTCTGATTCGGTCTCGATTTCTTCCGAAGTAGTTAGGGCGAGCAGGTTCGACTGTGGGGCCTCTTCTTCTTCTTCGGAGGAAGAGTCATCCCACATTGCCTGAATGACCTTCTTCCTTCTTGCCTTCTTGGCTTCTTTCAGATTAGGGCATTTCGATTTGAAATGTCCCTTCTTGTTGCATTGGATGCAGATCACACTTGATTTGTTCTTGGATGGATCAGCCGGATCCTCCTTCTTTCGACTGGCTTTTCTTGTGTTGGACTGATTCTTCAATTCCTTATAGTAGTTCTGGGTAAGCCAGACCAGCTTGGGTCGATCCCCTTTGTAACGACCCGGAAAATTCTCCTAATATGTCTTTAAAATATTGAGCATGTTTAGATAATTTCTAAGGGACTTAGAGATATTAACATGAATTTTTAACCTAGAAATCCATATTTTCCCATTTAATTTGGGGGAAATAGGCACTAATGGGCCTTATATGGGCTTTCTAGTACCATGATTATTGGTGAATTTTAGGTAAAAGTTTATAGAAATATAAAGAGATTTTAATGGGAAATATCAACATAATTATGGGGGAATTTTTAAGGGATTTTCAAAATATTAGGGAAATAAAATAAAAATAAATGGAAAAAAATTAGTGCATGCACCAAAGATTTGAACCTTGGACCTCTTGTACAACCATGCATGCTCTAACCAATTCACCTGGCAAGGAAGTGCTATGAAGATATGAAGTGGATTATGGTTAAGGCTTAAGGGAAAATGAAGAGACACCATGACTCTTCACTTACCCTCCTTGATGAGCTATAAAGAGAAGCATGGGGGGGGGGGGGTTACTTCTCTTCTTCCATCAATTCACCTTTCTTCCTCCCTCCTTCCTCATTCTAGCCGAAACCCAAGGAGAGGGTTCTCCCTTGGAAAAAGTTCTCCCAAGGCTTCATCTCCAAGATCCAAGGCTCTTACAATGATACAAAGGCTAGGGGTGGTCTAGGAGCAACAAGATCTTCATCCTTCCTTCAAATCTAAGGTTTATAATCTAGATCAACCAAGGTAAGACTCCCGCACCTATGGTATAATGGTTTTTCTTGAAGATTAACATGATATGAAAGTCTTGTATGTGATTTTTATGTTGAAAAACAAAAGATAACCCATGAACCTAACCTTATAGGATTCGGCCACCATGGGTTTTTGGTCCATAATGATGATAAAAATCTAAATCATGTTTTCTAATGTGTTATCATGATGAATATGGAATAAATATAATTTTTGGAGTACCCTAAAGACCCCTTAGGGTTTGGGACTCTCACTATGATTCTTGGTTAGGAATGAGCTTAACCTTTCAAGTATGTACTTTGGGTATCCCCATGATTCAAAAGGAGGTTTAAAGTGAATTGTGTGAATTTTCACAAGGTCTTGTGACCCTTGTAAGTTTCGGCCAAGAGGGTTCTAGGGCAAGAAGTTAGGGCTTACCTCAAGTAAGGGGTCCAATGGCCCCTATGGTAGGGTATGGTTGGTGTTTAAGGTTTGATTGGGGATTTTTTGGAATTTTTCCATGCACCCATGGCCTTGTAGGGTTTCGGCCAGCCCTAAGAAGGAGGGCTAAAGGTTAGGGATAACCCTAATCATGAGCCGTAATGGCTTCCCATGGTCTTATTGGTAAGGTATGGTTGTTTCTTTACCTTATGCTATCTTACATGTTAATTGAATGATGGAACCTTTCCTTATAGGTTTCGGCCAAGCAAGGTAAATAGGATTTGGGGGGAGTTAGGGTTTGAAGAATGATAGTTTATGCTTATTTATGAAGTATATATAAAGGTTCAAGCATGTGGTAGAAATTAAGTTACCTATACCCCTAACCCTAAGCACCATGTTTTATGTTTTATGTTTATGATTGGATGTCATGCTTAATAGGATTTATTTATGAATGTCTTGTGTTCTATGCCATGCACTTGAATGGTAGGTAGTATGTTTATGGAAGTAATACTTATGTATGCTAGGGATGAATACCATGCTTATGTATGAAATGCAATGTTTACCTTATATATCATGATCATGCAAACTCTATGGATTAGGATAATTGTCTATGCAAACATGTCATGTTCAATGAATATAATGCAAGACTTACCTTATATGCCATGATCATGCAAGCACTAGAAATAAGAATGATGTTTATGTAAGTAGGCCATGTTCTATGAATGAAGATGCATGTTATGTTTCTAAATGAAGATGCATGTTATGTTTATGAATGAAAGTACATGCTATGTTTTATGAATAAAGATGCATGCCATGTTTATGAATAACGACACGGTCGATGGTCGACGGTACGACGGTCATGAGGACCGGTAAATGGGCCGGTAGACGGGCCGGGTCGTTACATATGTTATGTTTATGAATGAAGATGCATGCCATGTTTTATGAATAAAGATGCATGCCATGATGTATGAATGATGAAGCATATGAAGTATTTTACTTTATGAATGGGCTTGTACCGAACCGAAGTATGGGTCCAAGGGATGGGCTGTTAGTGATATGAGAGAAGTGTCCTAAGGCAATCGCCTTATGATTGTAAAACATTTATATTAATAAATGATAATTCACTATTTGAGTATACATGCTTGTGTATTTGATTGGGATCTTAAACTCATCTACTGAATGTCCGCAATACAACTCACAGCATAAGAGAATTTGTGATGAGATCACAACTAGTGATTATCTCTAAATGCGCAAATGTGAAGTATTGAAAATATCCCTAGTCGATGAATTGATAAAAACAGACACTATCAATTCTGTTGAGACTAGCATGGGTTATTCTCTAATCAGCTGATTCTCACTTGCTGGAGGCATTGGGATGTCCAGAGATAAACATGGATGCTAGTTAAGGGAACTAGTTCATTGGAGTGACTAGCTGTAAGACTTCATATGGGAATCTACATGTAGATATGTCAATGAAGATCTTATTGCGGCTTAAGTGCGATGTTCCTTTGACTTGCGGTGTTCAAGTCATCTTGGTCATGGAGACTTATACTTTGACATCTTAAGCAAGCATCTCCAAGGAGGTGTGGACCCAGGATGATCGGGTATAAGCCGAAGTGCCTGAAGATGTTTGAACAACCTACAAAGGATTCACCACTCCTTGCGAGGAGATGTATACCCAGGCCTATCGTCGGATTGTTACTCAAAGCCTCTGGCCAGAGCATATCATGTTTAGAGTGAGAGTCTCTAAAATACATGAGAGTAATTAGAAATCCAAAGGACGAGTAAGACATTACTTGGGCTAGGCGTGACGTAGTCAGCCTAGTGGGGACTGACACCATTGACCGTGTCCTGAACCAAGTGGGTATAAGGTGGTGAAGGGAATGGGGCACGATTCATTAGAGCTGCTGAAGGGTTTCAGAATAATTTCTTCTGGGGTCAAACCGTTGATCTTTCGATTAATTGGGGATCATGATGTACTACTAGGTGCCACTCATGATCGTTCTATAATTTGTTGATTATAGACGGCCAACATAAATCGAATGCCTATTTAGTCACACGCACTACGAGTAATCCGAGGGATTTAAAACGAGTTGAAAATTGGATTTTCAGATCAAGAGAAATAAGTCGAATCTGAGTTAGTCAGAGGCGCATTAGAAGCTAAAAATGGCTAAGTCTTTTGAAGGCTTTTTGGGCGAATTAAATGAGTTTAATTCGCGACGGTCCGGGTTGGGTTTAGCCGACCAAAGAGGGTGTTAACCCCTCTTTGGTGGCCGGCCAAATAAAAGGAGAAAACCAATTTAATTGGTTTAATTAATAAAATAAATCTAGCGCGATTTATTTTATAAATTATGGATAAATAAATTTGTATAAAGAAATTTATATAAATAAAATTTATGGAAATTTATTCTTTTATGGAAGATTAAAATAATCCATGAGTTGGTTCATTTTAATTTTATAAAATCAATTATGAATTGATTTATCCATAATAAGAAAGTTTATAAATTTCTTATAAAATTTATTCCATAATTTAAAGAGAAGAAGAATTAGTTTTTATTATAAATTAGTTTATAATAAAGACTTGGTTTAAACGGAATTAATTCATAAGAATTTATAGGATAAATTTCTTAAGATAAATAATTAGTTTTATTATAAAGTTAGTTATAATAAAATTCATAAGAAAATTTATAGGATAAAATTCTTATGATAACTAATTTGTTTTATTATAAATGGTTATAATAAAACTAGGATTAAAAGGAATAAGCAATAAGAAAATTTATAAGATAAAATTTCTTATAACTAATTCCGTTAATTCCGTTAATTCGGTTTAGAGGGAGACTTAGCAAAGGAGTTGCTACTATATATAGGAACCAAAGGCTAGCCCTTAATTCCAATCAAGTGATTATTATCGGAGCTCTCCCTCTCTCTCTTCTCTTCTCTCCTCCTTCTCTTCTTCTTTCCTTAGGGCCGGCGCACCCTAGCTCTCTAGGGCCGGGACACCCTAGTTCCTCTAGGGCCGGCGCCCAATCACAACACCAAGGAGGTGTTGCCGTGAGCCACTAGAAGAAGAAGAACCCGAACAAGAAGAAGAAGAAGCGGATAGCGACTCCTCTCCTCTCGGAATTCGATTCCGTTGCTTCTTGTTGGTTAGTTTCTAACTCCTCTCTTGATCATTCAAGTTGTGCCTATAGAGAATCTAGTAGTTCTCGTCGGCACAAAACTCGTGACTTTGCGAAGTCATCCCGAAGAGAACTCGGCGTGGACGCGAATAGAGGCGAAGCTTCCAAGGGACGCTACGGTTGGATCTCGTCCCTTACTTCGAGTTACGCGAGGTACTTGGTAAATTAGTTTACTTTTCGCAAACTTTTATTTTATGATTATGTCGATACACTATAAGGTTGCATGCTAGATACGAAGTTAAAATAATTTAGGAAATTATTTTATGCAAACTCTTCCGCTGCACGTAAAAATTTTGAATTTTACGAACTCGTATCCTTGTCGACATGCACCCGGTCCCAACATGGGCACCTTAAGAATGCCCCGGTTCAGGACTACCGACTATGCTGTCCACGGTTCTGGCACTACCGAAGCTGTGCAACAGGGATGGGCACCTTAAGAACGCCCCGGTTCTGGGACTACCGACTATGCTGTCCTTACCCTAGTAGGTCGGGGCTCGCGACCTCGTATTTACTTAGGGATGCGCGCTATGATGTATGTATGTGGTACAAGCCGGGGACCCCCAATGATGTTATGATTATGTTTAAGTATTTAAAAGTATGATTTTAAAAGTTAAGCATCCTTATGTATATGCATTAGACTCATGCATCCATTCATGATATGCTATGCTTATGTTATGTTAAGAACCATGCTATGCTTATGTTATGTTAAGAACCATGCTACGCTTATGTTATGTTAAGAACCATGCTATGCTTATGTTATGATAAGAACCATGCTATGCTCATATTATGTTAAGAACCATGCTATGCTTATGTTATGTTAAGAACCATGCTATGCTTATGTTATGTTAAGAACCATGCTATGCTTATGTTATGATAAGAACCATGCTATGCTCATGTTATGTTAAGAACCATGCTATGCTTATGTTATGTTAAGAACCATGCTATGCTTATGTTATGATAAGAACCATGCTATGCTCATATTATGTTAAGAACCATGCTATGCTTATGTTATGTTAAGAACTATGCTATGCTTATGTTATGATAAGAACCATGCTATGCTCATATTATGTTAAGAACCATGCTATGCTTATGTTATGATAAGAACCATGCTATGCTCATATTATGTTAAGAACCATGCTATGCTTAAGTTAGGTTAAGAACCATGTTATGCTTACGTTATGTTAAGAACCATGTTATATGCTTTATGTTTATGTCTATGCCAAGTATTATTGCCATGCTAAGAATGTTTATCATGTTTACGTTATGCCAAGTGTTATGCCATGCTATGAATGTTTATTATGTCTATGTCTATGCCAAGTATTATGCCATGCTATGAATGTTTACTATGTTTATGTCTATGCCAAGTATTATGTCATGCCATGAATGTTTATTATGGTTATGTTTACGCTATGTTACGAAGTAAAGCACTAAGTATGTTAATGTTTCATGTGCTCATGATTAAGTGATGAATGGTTTTAGTGAGTAAGAAAGAGTCTTACTAAGCCTGTGTGCTTATAGTCTTATTTTCTTATACCGCAGATCACGCAAGGGGACAGTAAGGAAGCAGCAGGAGGGCAATAAATCATGTGTGTGGTAGTGACTTGGCCAAGAAACAATATGTTTGCTCGTCTTATGATAGAACTTTATCTTTACTAATTATGTGTTTGAATGATGACTTATGCGACTCTATGACATAATGCTAAGTAAGACATGATGCTAAGTATGACATGATATGATGCTAAGTATGAAGTTAATATGCCAAGTTTCCATGTCATGATGTTAAGAATGGTAGTAGGTGCATGTAGGTGTAAGTTTAAAGTTTTTCGCTGCATTATGATGTCCACCTGCCCTACTCATGTTAACGTAACGCCGCTTTATGGAAAGAAAAAAAAAACAGGCGTTACACCCTTCGCTGTCTTCTGAGTCTGAGTCTAAGTCAGACTCGGGTGTAGGTTGAGGCTTCTTCTTGACCATTTTTCCTGTCTTGCCTGCAACAAAAGCAATGCCTTTCTCAGCCAGGGTACAGTTAGTCTGCTCATGTAATTCAAGATCAGAAAATAACTCATCTAATTTGATTTTAGATAGATCCCTTGAAACTTTGTACGCATCTACTATAGATGCCCACAAAGTATTTCTCGGGAAAGCATTAAGAGTATACCTGATCAGGTCACGGTTCTCTACCTTGTGACCAATTGAATGTAGACCGTCCATCAGCTCCTGGATTCTAGCGTGGAGCTGGGTTGCAGATTCGCTATCGTTCATTTTGATTGTGTATAGCCTGTTTAGCAGTAGGTCCCTCTTGCTAATTTGGGTGTCGGAGGTTCCTTCATGCAACTCAATTAACTTACCCCAGAGTTCCTTTGCACTGTTGAATGGTCCCACCAGGTTTAGCTCTTCTTTGGTTAGACCACATTGGAGTGTCTGGGTTGCTTTGGCATCAGCTTCGATCTTTCTTTTTAGTGAGGCATCCCATTCGGTGTAAGGTTGTGGCACTCCTTCAGCAATTTTTGGGATTTCCAGACCTGACTGGATTATTATCCACATGTCCACCTGAGTTTTCAGGTGGACTTCCATCCGACTCTTCCAGTAGGAGAAATCCTCCTCACTGAAGAGTGGTGGTCTGGCTGTACTGAACCCTTCTTGCATGGTCATTTAGTAATTCTAAAATAATAGAGAAAGAACTGTCCCAAGACTTGGTCTTGGATTAACAGTGCAGGAATAAGATATTAAAAGAAATTATCGAGTGGTGTTGTACCAACCTCGATTAACGATAAAAATTCGATCGAAAAAAATTTTCGTAAAAATCTGAAAAATTCTCAAATTAGTGGCTGCACCAAATTTGAGCTTCCCCGCTCTGATACCACTTGTTGGATCGAGAAACACGATAGAGGGGGGTTGAATATCGTGAAAACGTTTCGGATAAGATTGAGAGAAATTACGCAGCAGAAATAAAAACAAACACACAAGAAGAACATAAGTACTTTTACTTGATTCGGAGTCGCGGTCGGCTCCTACTCCAAGGCCCACGGTCCCTGACCGTTTACTGTGGGCAATTCTATGTTTGCGGAAAAGATTACAGAGTTTGATACAGAATTATTTGCAGTAATTAAACAAGTATGCTTTTCGTTACCGACGCCCGGTGTAGATTATACTTCGGAGCAGAGGGTCGTCGTCGGCGCTAGAATCTCGAGATCGGAGTTTGCCGGAGTGGAGCGCTTGAACGAGAAGCGTAGAGGCGTTGGAAAGTTGTTGTGTTGAAGCCTTGGGGTCGATCCCCTTTTATAGTGCTCCTAGGGGCGCCCTGGACATCGGGGGCACCTGACACGTGCCTTCGGATCCGAGAACCCTCATCCGCAGCTCGGTCAACGCTTATCCCTCCAGAATCGGCCTCAAAGCTGACGGGGGGGGCCCGGGACACTGGGGGCACCCTGGATGACATGGTCTGCTGGCTTCGTTGCTGATTTTGCTTCTATTCACTTTTTGCTTTGACTCAGGGTGCCCGGGACCTCCAGGGCGCCCTGCTTACTGCAGTTTCGAAGCAACTCTTGCTTCCTTATTTTGCCTTGACCTTGGGGGCGCCCGGGACCTCCAGGGTGCCCTGCCCAGCTATCTGCCCCTCTCCTTTGGGCCTTCTGAGCTGCAGAAACACATTCCTTCGGTCCTGCATTCAAGGTTAGTTCCAAAACAGCAAAGCAAGAGTATTAGATAATTTTTTACAGCCGTAGCTATCTTGGTTCTGACTTGGGTCTCCCAAATGGAAGCCTAGGTCGAACCTGTTGGGACCGGGTGCATGTTGACATGGATGCGGGTTCGTAATTTTAAAATTAATTACGTGCAGCAGAAGGTTTAGAATAAATAATTTCTCTAAATCATTTAACCACACATCTAAGCATGCAATTTTATCTTGTGACGTCCACGCCGAGTGTCTTCGGGATGACTTCGCAAAGCCACGAGTTTCGTGTTCTCGAGAACTACTAGATTCTCCGAGAACGCGACAAGAAAAACCAAGAGAGAAGTCGGGAGACTAACCACAAAAGGATGGTCGGCTGGTGCTCCTTCTTGGGGTTGGTTGGCGCACGACAAGAAGGGGAGAAGAGAAGGAGAGAAAGAGAGGGAGAGAGCCTATGCCTTCATCTCTATAATTATTAACCAAGCCTTGCCTTGGGTCCCTTATATAGTGGCCTCTCAACCATCGAGCCTCTCAAACATGGAATAACTTATTCCATCATGCCAAGTTTGATTTTATATCATGGTTAAAATCATATTTTAATTCATGATAAAAATCAATCAAGTCTCTTCTCTCTTATGGAATAAATTTCCTTATCATGGTAAATTAATCCATGATTGATTTTATAAAATAAACCAATCCATGGTTCATTTTAATTTTCATGAAAAATAAACCAAACCTTGGTTTATTATATAAAAATTTATATCATCCATAATTTTATAAAACAAACCACACTTGGTTTATTTTATAAATTGAACCAAAACCTGGTTCTCTCCCTTTGTTGTGGCCGGCCAAGCAAAGAGGATGGTGGCCCTCTTTGGCCGGCCCATCCAAGCCAAGCCCCAATGAATTAAACTTATTTAATTCATCTATTAAGTCTTCAAAAGACAGCCATTTTACGCTTCCGATGCATCTATGAAAAATTCAGTTTCGACTTATCGTTTGGCTCAACCAAACTTAATCTCTATTGATTGGAAAATCTAATTTTCAACTCATTTTAAATCCCTCCGATTACTCGTAGTGCGTGTGACTAAATAGACTTTCGATTTATATTGGTCGTCTATAATTATTCAATTATAGAACGATCATGAGTGGCACCTAGTAGTACATCATGATCCCCAATTAATCGAAAGATCAACGGTTGACCTCAGAAACAATTCTGAAATCCTTCAGCAGCTATAATGAATCGTGCCCCATTCCCTTCACCATCTTATACCCACTTGGTTTAGGACATGGTCTATGTGTGTCAGTCCCCACTAGGCTGACTACGTCACACCTAGCCCAAGTAACGTTTTCTCGTCCTATGGATTCTAATTACTATCATGTGTTTAAGAGATTCATACTCTGAATATGCCATACTCTGGCTAGAGGCTTCGAGTAACAATCCGATGATAGACCTCGGGTATACATCTCCTAGCAAGGAGTGGTGAATCCTTTGTAGGCTGTTCAAACATCTTCGGGCACTTCGGCTTATACCCAATCATCCTGGGTCCACACCTCCTTGGAGACGCTTGCTTAAGATGTCAAAGTATAAGTCTCCATGACCAAGATGACTTGAACACCGCAAGTCAAAGGAACATCGCACTTAAGCTGCAGTATGAACTTCACTGACATATCTAAATGTAGACTACCATATGAAATTTACAGCCAATCACTCCAATGAACTAGTTCCCTTTGTTGGTGATATGAGAGAAGTGTCCTTAGGCAATCGCCTTATGATTGTAAAATATTTATTTTAATAAATGATAATTCACTATTTGAGTATACATGCTTGTGTATTTGATTGGGATCTTAAACTCATCTACTGAATGTCCGCAATACAACTCACAGCATAAGAGAATTTGTGATGAGATCACAACTAGTGATTATCTCTAAATGTGCAAATGTGAAGTATTGAAAATATCCCTAGTTGATGAATTGATAAATACGGACACTATCAATTCTGTTGAGACTAGCATGGGTTATTCTCTACTCAGTTGATTCTCACTGGCTGGTGACATTGGGATGTCCAGAGATAAACATGGATGCTAGTTAAGGGAACTAGTTCATTGGAGTGACTAGCTGTAAGACTTCATATGGAATCTATCAATAGAAATGTCAATGAAGTTCTTACTGCGGCTTAAGTGCGATGTTCCTTTGACTTGCGGTGTTCAAGTCATCTTGGTCATGGAGACTTATACTTTAACATCTTAAGCAAGCATCTCCAAGGAGGTGTGGACCCAGGATGATTGGGTATAAGCCGAAGTGCCCGAAGATGTTTAAACAGCCTACAAAGGATTCACCACTCCTTGAAAGGAGATGTATACCCAGGCCTATCGTCGGATTGTTACTCAAAACCTCTGGCCAGAGTATATCATGTTTGGAGTGCGAATCTCTAAAATACATTAGAGTAATTAGAAATCCAAAGGACGAGAAAGACATTACTTGGGCTAGGTGTGACGTAGTCAGCCTAGTGGGGACTGACACAAATAAACCGTGTCCTGAACCAAGTGGGTATAGGATGGTGAAGGGAATAGGGCACGATTCATTAGAGCTGTTGAAGGGTTTCAGAATAATTTCTTCTGAGGTCAAACCGTTGATCTTTCGATTAATTGGGGATCATGATGTACTACTAGGTGCCACTCATGATCGTTCTATAATTAGTTGATTATAGACGGCCAACATAAATCGAAAGCCTATTTAGTCACACGCACTACGAGTAATCCGAGGGATTTAAAACGAGTTGAAAATTGGATTTTTCGATCAAGAGAAATAAGTCGAATCTGAATTTATCAGAGGCGCAATGGAAGCTAAAATGGCTAAGTCTTTTGAAGGCTTTTTGGGCGAATTAAATGAGTTTAATTCCCTTGGTTCGGCTCGGCTTGGGCCGGCCAAAGAGGGTGCCAACCCTCCTTGGTTGGCCGGCCACAATAGAGGGAGTAAACCAATTAATTTTGGTTTAATTAATAAAACAAATCTAGCGCGATTTGTTTTATAAATTATGGATAAATAAATTTGTATAAAGAAATTTATATAAATAAATTTATAGAAATTTATTCTTTTTATGGAACTTAAAATAATCCATGAATTGGTTTATTTTAATTTTATAAAATCAATTATGAATTGATTTTTCCATAATAAGAAAGTTTATAAATTTCTTATAAAATTTATTCCATAATAAAAGGAGAGATTAATTAGTTTTATTATAAAGTTAGTTATAATAAAACATGGTTTATACGGAATAATTCATAAAAGAATTTATAGGATATATTTCTTATGATAATTAATTAGTTTTATTATAAAGTTAGTTATAATAAAATTCATAAGAGAATTTATAGGATAAATTTCTTATGATAACTAATTAGTTTTATTATAAAGTTAGTTATAATAAAACTTGGTTTAAACGGAATAATTCATAAGAGAATTTATAGGATAAATTTCTTATGATGATTAATTACTTTTATTATAAAGTTAGTTATAATAAAATTCATAAGAGAATTTATAGGATAAATTTCTTATGATAACTAATTAGTTTTATTATAAAGTTAGTTATAATAAAACTTGGTTTAAACGGAATAATTCATAAGAGAATTTATTGGATAAATTTCTTATGATAACTAATTCCATTAATTCCGTTACTTCGGTTAAGAGGAGACTTGGCAAGGGAGAAGTAACTATATAAGGAACCATAGGCAAGCCTTGGATTCCTAAGATTTGGATAATCGATATAGAGCTCCCTCTCTCTCTCTTAATTCTCTTCTCTCTTTCCCTTTCCCCACCTAGGGCCGGCGCCCTCTTGGCCAATTAGGGCCGGCGCCCTCTTGAGGACCTAGGGCCGAAGCACCTCCCTCCCAAGGGTGAGTTGCCGTGAGCTTCAACAAGAAGGAGAAACCAAACAAGAAAAAGAAGAAGCGGATAGCGACTCCTCTCTTCTCGGAATTCGATTTCGTTTCTTTGTTGGTTAGTTTCCACTCTTTCCTATTTCTTCTCTTGTTTTTCTAGTTGTGCCTTCCGAGAATCTAGTAGTTCTCATCGGCATAAAATCTCGTGACTTTGCGAAGTCATCCCGAAGAGAACTCGGCGTGGACGCGAATAGAGGCGAAGCTTCCAAGGGACGCTACGGTTGGATCTCGTCCCTTACTTCGAGTTACGCGAGGTACTTGGTAAAATAGTTTACTTTTCTGCAAAGTTTTAATTTATGATTATGTCAACACACCATAAGATTGCATGCTAGATACGAAGTTAAAATAATTTAGGAAATTATTTTTATGCAAACTCTTTCGCTGCACGTAAAAATTTAAAATTTTACGAACTCGTATCCTTGTCGACATGCACCCGGTCCCAACAGTGGTATCAGAGCCGGTTAGTGTTCGACTTAATCATATAATTGTTTTGTGGAAAACTTTGTCATGATCTCAATTTCGGAAAAATTTTCAATCATGGAAACTTTACAATTATGATAAATTTTAGATTTAGGAATTTCGAAGTTTGGAAATCCTCATGAAATTTCGCAAACGTTTGAAATTTTCTAATTTCTGAAATTTTATAATAATTGTGAAAACTTACCATCTTTGGAAACTTTCTAATTTTGGAAATTTATCTATTTTAGAAATTTTCCAATTTTGGAAATATATAAGTTTCCTTTGTACCAGAAACTTACAATTATTCTGAAAATCTAATTTTGAAATCTCGCAATTTTTGGCACTTTCTTTTAAGAAAGTCTAGACAAATTCATGGACAGTTAATTGACAATTAAATTTGAATTGGTTTTTAAATTGACAACAAAATTCTTTATTTTGGATTTAGCCTCGGGGAGCCGTCCAATTTAAAGTTAGTTGTTGTAATTTAATTTCCCAATTTTTAATTGAAATTGTCATGTTTGATTTGGATTGAGCCTCGGGGAGCCGTCCAATTGGATTTACAACACATTACTTTTCTTTGGGTATCTGAGCCTCGGGGAGCCACCCTTAGAAAATAATTTGTTGTAATTAATTAAATCCATGAATAAAATATGTTTAAGAGGTGATGCTCTTACATATTGTTGTCTCCAAAATTAATTAGGAAAATGGTTTCCTATAGAGTTTCTTAAATGAGATTTTATGAAAATAATATGTGGTTGAATTAAGGGATTTGTCTCTTAATTTAATAAGATTTGATTTAGAGAAATCAAAGTCTTAAATATATTATTTCCGAAATTAATTATGACAATTTAGGAAATTATTTCCCAAAACAATTCCTTAAATTAAGTATAAAATTAGAATTAGGAAATCCGGTTCCTAATTCAAATAATGAGACTTGATAAATTAAGTCACATACGTACTTTATTAAGGAAATCGTTAGTCATGACATAATTCTATGTCATGAATGTGCTTAGAAAAGAAAGGATGAGACCCAAAACCCCTTACAAAATATTAAGGCCAACACCTTCCATTAATATGGTTAGAATCGGAGTTTTGTTTCTCGTTTGGGTTGATGGACACATCCATGCCCAGCTTGATCCTCAACATGTTCAAACCATGGAATTAGTTTATGGATAATATAGTTGGAGTCAGAGATCAATCCTTAGTTTTGGTTGTTGGACACATCCAAGCCTGACTAAACGGTTGAATGAGCTCCAACCATATTAAAACTTTTTCTTGATTAATGGGTCAGCCTTAAGCTTGGAGCATCGATTTGTTGTGCCATAGCCAAGGTCGATGTAAAGAGAGGTGCAGTTGGGTGCTATGTATAATGTTGCATACTTGTTAATGAGTTAACAACCCAATGATTTATGCAAACATTCAATTAGTTGATAGCATAAAGTGATAGTTACATATATGTGATGTGTAATCGGTATAATTACCTACCTTCATAGCTAAGAATAACTTGATAGCCACAGCCATGGTTGTTCTTACCTATGGTTGGATATCAACCTATTTGGAGATGATCCTACGATCTCCCGAATTGATAAAAAGGGTTATTCAATTTGAAAAATAAATAGGACTTTATTTATGTATATTGATACATTCTTTAATCATTCTTCTCACATAAGCTCAATTTGTATTTCTAGGTTAATCACTCAATCATGTCTTTTCTAAACTTGCGTTCCATTTTGGATACCAATAAACTGACTGGGACGAACTTCATGGACTGGCTTCTAAACCTAAGGATAGTCCTTAAGGCAGAGAAGCTTGCTTATGTCCTTGAAAATCAACTTCCCAACCGTCCTCCTGAAAATGCAACTCCAGACCAGTTTCCTGAGTTGCTCAACCTGCTGAAGACTGTAGAGCCTTCTGTGAAGCAGGATCAAGAGACGGTACTGTTAGTTGGTTCCTCGAAGAAAGGTTCTAAGAGGAAGGCCAAAGAACAAAATAAAGGAAAGAAGAAAAAGGCCAAAAAGACTGAAAATATCCTAAAAGGCACTTGCCATCACTGTGGCGAGGAGGGTCAATGGCGAAGAAACAGCAAGGTTTATCTTGAGTCCTTGAAAGAGAAGGCATCCGATGCCCCATCCTCTTCAAGTATCTTCGTTATTGAATGTCACTCTATTTCCTCAAACACTTGGGTAGTTGATATTGGGTGTAGCTCACATATATGTAATAACATACTGGGGCTAAGGAATAGAAGAAGACTCGTCAAAGGAGAAGCGAATTTGCGAGTTGGAAACGGAGCAAAAATTGCTGCTGTTGCCATCGGAACATATTTGCTAAAGCTCCCCACTGGACGTGTCTTAGAATTGGATAATTGTTATTTCGTTCCTTCGTTGATAAAGAACATTGTATCTATTTCATGTCTGAATGAAAAGGGTTATCATTTAACTTTTAGTAACAATTGTTGTTACATAACTTTAAATGGTGTTCTTTATGGGAATGGAACTTTGTGCAATGGAATCTACATGTTAGATTTATCCAGTGACATTTTCAATATCGAAGTTAGCAACAAACGTGCTCGAATAGATAATCGAATAGACTCCTACACTTGGCATTGTCGTCTTGGCCATATAAGTAAGAAACGCATGACCGAATTACACCGATGTGGAATTTTGGAATCATTTGAACCCGGTTCATTTGATACATGCGAATCGTGCTTAAAAGGCAAGATGACCAAATTACCCTTTTCCGGAAAAGGTAATCCAGTGGGAGAATTGCTTGGTCTAATACATACTGATGTATGTGGACCAATGTCAACTCTTGCACAAGGAGGCTATAGCTACTTCATCACCTTTATCGATGATCACTCACGATTCGGGTACGTGTTCTTGATGAAACACAAATCTGAAGCCTTTGAGAAATTCAAAGAGTTCAGAAATGAAGTAGAGAAACAGCTTGGCAAAAGTATTAAGATACTTCGATCCGATCGGGGTGGTGAATACTTGAGTCAAGAGTTTCAAGATTATCTTAGGGACAATGGGATATTATCCCAATGGACTCCGCCATATACACCACAGCATAATGGTGTATCTGAGAGGCGCAACCGAACCTTGATGGACATGGTTAGGTCAATGATGAATCATGCAACTCTTCCAAAATCCTTTTGGGGTATGCACTTAAGAAGCTGTTTACTTGCTAAACAGAGTCCCGACCAAGCTAGTCTCTACTACTCCATATGAGACATGGAATAGTAAGAAACCTCACTTAACTCACCTTAAGATATGGGGGTGTCCTGCTTATGTGAAGCGGATTGTATCAGACAAATTG